>VDFB02086081.1:290942967-291038081 GCA_007258455.2 Sequoia sempervirens
AAGTGTTGCGAACAAATGATGCTGATGGGGAACCCAATGGGTGCAGAGCACGTTCCACCCAACCATGTGAATTACAAGTAACTCACCCCCCGTGCTCAGAGGTGACGAGGAAGAGAACCCGACCATGAATGTCATACTGACTCAACAACAACATAGCACAAAAACAAGTACAACTCAAGGCATACAATGAAACAACCATCAATGATCACAAAAATCACATAACAAGTTAAAACTATGAAACTCGTCGCAATTAAACAAAGTATCACCAATTATACAAGTAACTAAATAGCAATCATAAACCAAATTCACAAGAATTAGAAACAACATAAAGATACAATATCTAGAGGCAACAACAACAAAGCACAAGGGTGTCAAGTGGAGAGTTTCATCGCATAGCTCTCATGGGATCCCCTAGCACTTCCTCCAACTGAGGCGCCGACACCCATCTATGGATCCCCTAGCCTTTCCTCCTACTTGAGGCGCTGACACCATAGGGTAGCTTATGCGGAGTCGATAACCCCTCATGAAGACGAGATTACAACTTTGCCGACCACGGCCTACTCAGTCTATCACTAGTCTATGGTAGCCCTAATGCATAGACGAGGAATCCAGTTTTAATTATCTTGTGTGTTTTACTACCCATCCCCCTAAATTCTATTTTTAGGTTATTACTTGTTTAACTACTCTTACGTTGGTTCCCCTGACACTTCCTCCAACTGAGGCACCGATTCCCACGAAGAGCCACTCTCCCTATGACCCTTAACATATCTCAAAACAGGCAAGGGTTGAACTAAAACATATAAAACATAATACTCAAACAAACTCATGCGAGGCATTAACCCTCTCGCAATAACTCATAACCAAAAGTCTAACCAACTGTTCAACCCTTCCTAACGTACCATTAAGTTTCAATTCCAACAGTATAACCAAGACGAGAAACATTTTAAAATAACAAGCCTCAGGAACAAGACTTCACAAACAAACAATGGTCCCCACATCGACAACACTAAACGATAACCATTTCAAACAAGTATCCGAAACGCATTAAAAAGGACCTCAAACCATTCACAAAAAGGTTAACAAGTTCCAATCAATAAATATAGCGAAATCACAGTTTCCTGATAAAATTCTAATAACAATGAGATCAAGACAAGATCTAGTTTAAATTATTTGTTCAACCAATAAAATAATACCCTATATTTATATAACAACACTAATTAACCTTTAAAATTAAAACACAAAATTTACATTTAAGAAGCTATAGGTATACTAAATAAAATAATTATAATTTGATTTTAAATAAAATAAATTTTAATATTTAATATTTAATAAAATAAATAAATATATATATATATGCCAAAGATATATTTATATAAATATATATATATATATATATATATAAAACAAAAGTATAAATAAAAATAAAATTATAAAATTTTAATTTTAAAACAAGGTCGTGACCTTAAAGATTGCCCTTGGCAGTCTTATTGGTATTGCCTACGGCGGAATCATTAAAGGCTGTTCTTTCGTGATCTTCTGATTATTACCTTGATCACATTGGCCGAGAATCTTGAAGTCAGTCTTGACCCGGTAGTCCTCCCCACTCAATATAAAAATACTTTTATTTAAATTTTTTTTTTTTTTAAAAGAATTTCATAATGAAAATAAAATTTTGTTTACATTTTTTAATAACTTTTATTTAAACGAAAATAAATAAATTTTAATGCAATACAGCCGACCTTGAACTGGTTCGGCTCGAACCCCAAAATTTCACATAAATTAAAATTTCTTTCATGTTGACAGTGAAAATAAAGATTAAAAAAAATAAAATTAATAAATCAATATAGACAGATTTAATGATTCATACTAACACTATATATATATATATATATATAAGTATATATATTAACATCCCGAATAAAAGTACAGAGGGGCAAAATATGGATAACAGAATAAAAATATAGAGCAATGAATAGATCCACTCATACATAAATATATATTTACAAACCCTCAAATTTATTATTTTCAATAAGGAAATCATTTTTCCTAAAATTCTATTATTGTTAAGTTGAACATTTCAGAAGCTAAAGGTTTTTGTTTTGACAAATTGGAAGCAGTTCAATAACTTTTCTTTTTCTTTTCTTTTAAGATTCTAGTCTAATATTTTTCACTATTTTTCAATTCAAACCATAGTTTTCTTTCTTCACAAAAATCATATTTAATAATTTTTAATTTTTTTCTCTGAAGCAGGAAGATGAAAGAGAAAGTACGAGAAGGAAAATACGAGTGGAACCTGGTGTCCTGCGCTTTATTCGAAAATATGATGATGCCCGTTTGATTTTAATGACCTCGAAGAGCTCCCTGTTTGTGCTTCCAAATCTCCTCTACATAATTTCACCCTCGAACTCGAATCCGATTCTTTGTTTAGAAACTCTCAAGGACAACACCAGTAATAGATTGAAACTCCCTTTCTAAACTCTCCTCAAAATATAACCAAAGATCCAAAAATGTCTTTTCAAGATTCAAAAATACATAACCCAAAGACTTGTGCAACTTCTGTATCACTAATTCTCTCTGTGTGTGAAAACTCACAAAATTCATAATTAAATAAAAGATATTGACCATTTATTCCAAAAACTCTAAAAATCAAAAATAAAAGAAAATAATTTTTTTAAAGCAAAGCTTTTTAATCAGATTTGTATTCTTATTCGTTCTCACAATTTTTTTTCATTCTTTTATTTATTTATTTTTCTATTTCCAATACTTTTTGTTTTAATTTCCGTTTTTACAACTTTACTTGCAAAGCACATTATCTAATTAATTTAAATAATTTATTCTAACAATTATCCTCAACAAGATAATTAATTAAAATAATTAAATCACATTTAATATTTAATTATCATTTAATTGAAACACATGACTTTCAAAAATAATTAAATTATTTAAATATTTAAATACAATTTAATCTAACATTAAAAATAAACAATTATTTCCATCATTTAAATTGAATACACCACAACATATAAAGTACCAACATAAATCAAAATACGACAAAACACAAAACACAAACCACAAATGACAAAAATTACAAAAATGAACAATACCAATCAAACAAGACGGTCTGACATCATGGGACGGGATGACTTCATCGTCACCTCTGTTTCAACATTCAACCATTGGGCTATTGGTGCTCGCCCTGTCCTGCCGAAGCAGGTGGAATCGAAACTTATACCTGCAAATCCTGCATACAAATGAAGTCGTGTACATGTGCATACATATATATAAAATCAAAGCATTAAATCGAAGCATTGCATTGTGAGAAGGAATCGCAGCATAACAGAGCACTCGTAAACGAGTGATGCTACACTGTCCTTCATCACATCTATCCTAACAATTATAATATAATTGATAAAATAACATTTCTAAACTAACAATTCATCTCATGACATAATTTATTAAATCATTGCATCATAATATAATTCTGAAAATCAACTAACATCACCAACTACAATGTCATATGAAATAATCATATCCCCAAGTGTATAAGCATAATCACCAACAGTCTACTAATCAAACCACCAAACCAAACAATAATAGTATCATCATAGTCACAAGTAGCAAACGAACACATAGAAAAATAATAAATCCAAACAGTAAGAGGAGGGGTATTACATCCTCCCCGTCATAAAATCGGCTTACTCCTGGAAGCCAGTAAACAAAAGGAAATAAGATTCCCTAATATGGGAAGCATCCTCAGACACCAAGACGGTGAACTAATCACCATTAGAAACTAGTATCAAGCTCACACATACGAGTAACAAATAATATTAAAAAGTATTAGTAACATGGAGGTATTACATCCTCCCCCCTAAGGATATGGCTTACTCCAGGAAGCCATTAAATAGATAAGAGTAAGCACACAACAACCATGCAGAGAACATGCCACAAACCACACACATGAAAGCACACGCTCCTACAAGAATGAGCAGATAATTCAACACAATGGGCTCATAGTGTCCCAGTGTGTGAACCTATGCTCTGATACCAAGTTGTAACACCCGTCGTGCAAACCCCAGAGAACAACCACAAAGCAAATATATATTTTTTTTAATAATTAAATTAAACATGCAATAACATTAACCATAGTCACATAACATATTACATCACATTATCACACTTAGTTCTCTGGGGCACGCGACGTTACATCACAACAACTAAACAAAAATAAGGATAAAGATTACAACATAACCATTTATATTATAATAACCATGAATAAGGATACATCCAATAACCATGATGCAAGAATAATAAACATCACATAATACCACCATAATAAAACTCTTAATAAAGATACAAATGATCTTAACTATTACATCATCGTTATAATATTACATTACAAGCTTTTGATAAAAGAATTACAATGAATCTCCCAAACATGTGGGATGATACAAATTACACCAACATTTGAATAATACGGGAATACTGGTACAATGCCAACTGCAGAAAAGCTGGGAACAAAGGATGCTGATGGGGAACCCAACGGGTGCGGAGCACGTTCCACCCAACCATGTGAATTACAAGTAACTCACCCCCCATGCTCAAAGGTGACGAGGAAGAGAACCCGACCATGAATGTCAAACCGACTCAACAACGACATAGCACAAAAACAAGTACAACTCCAGATATACAATGAAACAACCATCAACGTTCACAAATCACATAACAAGTTAAAACTATGAAACTCATCACAATTAAACAAAGTATCACCAATTATACAAGTAACTAAATAGCAATCATAAACCAAATTCACAAGAATCAGAAAAAACATAAAGATACAATATCCAGAGGCAACTACAAACAAAGGACAAGGGTGTCTAGTGGAGAGTGTCATCGCATAGCTCTCATGGGATCCCCTGGCACTTCCTCCAACTGAGGTGCCGACACCCATCTATGGATCCCCTAGCCCTTCCTCCTACTTGAGGCGCCGGCACCATAGGCTAGCTCATGCGGAGTCAATAACCTCTCATGAAGACGAGGTTATGACTTTGCCGACCACGGCCTACTCAGTCCATCACTAGTCTATGGTAGCCCTAATGCATAGACGAGGAATCCAGTTTTAATTATCTTGTGTGTTTTACTACCCATCCCCCTAGATTCTATTTTAGGTTATCACTTGTTTAACTACTCTTACGTGGGTTCCCTTGAGCACTTCCTCCTTCCGAGGTGCTGGCGCCCACGAAGAGCCACTCTCCCTGTGACCCCTAACATAAATCAAAACTAGGAAAGGGTTGAACTATAACATAAAAGCATAATACTCAAACAAACTCATGCGAGGCATTAACCCTCTTGCGATAACTCATAACCAAAAGTCTTAACAACCGTTCAACCCTTCCTAACGTAAACCATTAAGTTTCAATTCCAAAAGTATAACCAAGACGAGAAACATTCTAAAATAACAAGCCTCAAGAACAAGACTTCACAAACAAAAAATGGTCCCCATATCGACAACACTAAATGATAACCATTTCAGACAAGAACTTGAAACGCATTTAAAAGGACATCAAACCATTCACAAAAAGGTTATCAGGTTCCAACCACCAAATATAATGAAATACAGTTTCCTCGATAAAATTCCACAAAAACGGATCAAGACAAGATCTAGTTTAAATTATTTGTTCAACCAATAAAATAATACCCTATATTTATATAACAACACTAATTAACCTTTAAAAATTAAAACACAAAATTTACATTTTAAACTATAATTATACTAAATAAAATAATTATAATTTCATTTTAAATAAAATAAATTTTAAATTTTAATATTTAATAAAATAAATAAATATATATATATACCAAAATATATTTATATAAATATAAATATATATATATAAAACAAAAAGTATAAATAAAAAATAAAATTATAAAATTTTTAATTTTAAAACAAACAGTTGGTGCCCTGCGCTCAGCAGTCTGTAAGACTACTGCGCGCAGTCTGAGCGCGGCAGGGAGTATGGGGTCATGTACGGCTTCGGCCGTCCCTCACCATTCCCAATATAAAAAAATACTTTTATTTAAAATTTCTTTTTTTTTTAAAGAATTTCATAATGAAAATAAAATTTTGTTTACATTATTTAATAACTTTTATTTAAACGAAAATAAATAAATTTTAATGCAATACGGCCGACCTTGAACTGGTTCGGCTCGAACCCCAAAATTTCACATAAATTAAATTTTCTTTCATGTTGACAGTGAAAATAAAGATAAAAAAAATAAAATTAATAAATCAATATAGACAGATTTAATGATTCATACTAACACTATATATATATATAAGTATATATATTAACATCCCGAATAAAAGTACAGAGGGGCAAAATATGGATAACAGAATAAAAATACATAGCAATGAATAGATCCAGTCATACATAAATATATATTTACAAACCCTCAAATTTATTATTTTCAGTAAGGAAATCATTTTTCCTAAAATTCTATTATTGTTAAGTTGAACATTTCAGAAGCTAAAGGTTTTTGTTTTGACAAATTGGAAGCAATTCAATAACTTTTCTTTTTCTTTTCTTTTAAGATTCTAGTTTAATATTTTTCACTAGTTTTCAATTCAAACCACAATTTTCTTTCTTCACAGAAATCATATTTAATAAATTTATTTATTTTTTTCTCTGAAGCAGGAAGATGAAAGAGAAAGTATGAGAAGGAAAATACGAGTGGAACTTGGTGTCCTGCGCTTTATTCGAAAATCTGATGATGCCCGTTTGATTTTAATGACCTCGAAAAGCTCCCTGTTCGTGCTTCCAAATCTCCTCTACAGAATTTTTCCCTCAAACTCGAATCTGATTCTTTGTTCAGAAACTATCCAAGACAACACCAGTAATAGATTGAAACTCCCTTTCTAAACTCTCCTCAAAATATAACCAAAGATCCAAAAATCTCTTTTCAAGATTCAAAAATACATAACCCAAAGACTTGTGCAACTTTTGTATCACTAATTCTCTGTGTGTGTGAAAACTCACAAAATTCATAATTAAATAAAAGATATTGACCATTTATTCCAAAAACTCTAAAAAACAAAAATAAAAGAAAATAATTCTTTAAAAGCAAGCTTTTTAATCAGATTTGTATTCTTATTCATTCTCACAATTTTTTTTCATTCTTTTATTTATTTATTTTTCTAGTTCCAATACTTTTTGTTTTAATTTCCGTTTTTACAACTTTACTTGCAAAGCACATTATCTAATTAATTTAAATAATTTATTCTAACAATTATCCTCAACAAGATAATTAATTAAAATAATTAAATCACATTTAATATTTAATTATCATTTAATTGAAACACATGACTTTCAAAAATAATTAAATTATTTAAATATTTAAATACAATTTAATCTAACATTAAAAATAAACAATTATTTCCATCATTTAAATCGAATACACCACAACATATAAAGTACCAACATAAATCAAAATACGAAAAAACACAAAACACAAACCACAAATGACGACAATTACAAAAATGAACAATACCAATCAAACAAGACGGTCTGACAACATGGGATGGGATGACTTCATCGTCACCTCTATTTCAACATTTAACCGTTGGGCTATTGGTGCTCGCCCTGTCTTGCCGAAGCAGGTGGAATCGAGACTTATACCTGCAAATCCTGCATACAAATGAAGTCGTGTACATGTGCATACATATATATAAAATCAAAGCATTAAATCGAAGCATTGCATTGTGAGAAGGAATCGCAGCATAACAGAGCACTCGTAAACGAGTGATGCTACACTGTCCTTCATCACATATATTCTAACAATTATAATATAATTGATAAAATAACATTTCTAAACTAACAATTCATCTCATGACATAATTTATTAAATCATTGCATCATAATATAATTCTGAAAATCAACTAACATCGCCAACTACAATGTCATATGAAATAATCATATCCCCAAGTGTATAAGCATAATCACCAACAGTCTACTAATCAAACCACCAAACCAAACAATAATAGTATCATCATAGTCACAAGTAGCAAACGAACGCATAGAAAAATAATAAATCCAAATAGTAAGAGGAGGGGTATTATAGCAAAGGCTACATAATTGGGTAGAACTCCTCCATTTGAAACTTTTTTTTTAAAGGTATGTGAAGTCTTTGTACATTTTCTTTCATTCTATTATGGCTTACTTTCATTTTTGTTGTTTTTCTTATTCCATGTTGATCAAATTTTTGTTTGTCATGTTACAACCTTAGGTTGTCAATGGATGTTTTAAACTACACAATTCTATACACTTTCCTATTACATTTTTAAACCACATCTCTTTGAGGCATTTTGTTAAATTTAACAAAATTGACTTTCTTTGTGTATGCTTCCAAAGCTTTCATTGAGGTATTTTTTCAAATAGTTATACAAACCAGCTGATTGCCTTGTCTATGCTACCAAATTTTCCATACATGTCTCTAAAAAATTGGAATATACTCCTAATGCATGGTCAAATAGGTTTCCAATACAAAAACCCTCAATTTGCTCATAAATATTTAGGGTTTTCTATATTTCACAACTCCAAGGCCTTCCTGATGTAGAGCCAAGGTGAAGATTAACTCATAACAACCTAATGTAAATTCAAAAAAATAATGAACTCTTCTTGAAAACACCTTCAATCTGCCAAGCATCAATTCACCCTTAAGGGTCTCAACCCTTCAAATTTGCAAAACAACACCAAACCTCCACCAAGGCCCTGAAAAAGTTTCTCAACATGCCAATGATGAAAATTTAGCCATTTAAATGCAATCTCAAAGTTAGATTCATCATAACCTTCAAAAACTCACCTTTTAACACTAGCCTTCCTTGTAGTATTGGGAAACCTATTTTTCAGCCTTTTGTCTAAATCTTTCCAAAACACCTGAGAAATAAAACATGGATTCAAGCACCCATTTCAGAGTTATTCAACATATCAAATACTGATGTAGACAAGGTGGAGCAACACAACAACCAACCCAATTTGATCAAATGCATGCAAAGAAACAACCTTCAAAACTTCATTCTCCCAAACTGCCCAAAACAATATCCTTTCCTTTCTAGGTCTCAAAATTCATCCAATGGACCTATCTTTTAGACAAGGCCATAAAAGGTCCAACACATCATCCATTTAGCATCCACTCAGACCCCAAGTATAATTCCCAACAAATCACATAAGGTTCCCTTGCAATAGTATGGAGTTTCAATAGGTTACCCTGCCCAAAGGCTACTAGATTAGCCCCATTTTACAAAGGAGGTCCCTCTTAAAGACTCTTTTCTTACTCCAAACCAATGGACAGTCATTTGATATGTTCTAAAACAACAAAATCCATGGTTAGTTCCTAGACACAAACATTCTAAAGTGTTGTCTCAGCAAACCCTCCTTTTACATGCTAAAACCCAAGGGTTTATTGAAAGTCATATGCCCAAGCCTTTCCAGACCCCCAAAGCATCAAAAACCTTCCAAATACCCTACACAAACTTAAAAGTTCATTAGATCAACAAGTTCATCATTTTGACAAACCCCACCATCTAGCCTTCAAATTCACAAGGAAAATTGACTTTTCCAGCCCTAGGCATCACTCCTACTCACTCAAATGAACACACCTGCACAAAAATAGACCCCCAAACATTTAAAATACCTATTATGATCCATTCCACTGAGTTACAATACCTATAGAAGGTGGAATGGATCAAGCTTGCATTCTTTGTACTCTCAAACCCTTAATTTCTGAGTTACATAGGCAGTCTTTGAAAATCTACTCTAAAACCCACAAAACTAAATGGTTAAGCCTCCAATCTGATGGAAATCATAGTAGACTCACTCCACTATCATTCCCAATTCATTTCATGCCACAATATTCACTGTATAGACTATTTATTGCCAACAAAGTTCAGAAAAATAGGGAAAAACGTGGAAACAAAAGATTTCATTCAAATTTTCAAATGGAGTCATGCCAACCTCCCTCCAACATTTACATGGCCTTTTTAAAATGAAATCCTACCTCTACAACCGCCTAAAACCACCTTACAACTTCCCTTTACTAACTTGACCTTTCAATTCCCTTTTTAGTGCAACTTTGCATTTTTTTCTTTTTTTGCAATTTTTTCACTTTTTGACACTAAAACTGACTTTCAACCTATTCTAATGGCCTTATGATGGCCTCATCACACTACTTTGACCTTTACATTTCCATCTTATAGGTATTTTCATGTTTATGCCATTGAAGGCTTCATTCCATCATATTGACAACATTTGCCAAGACATGGCAACTTCATAAACCTATCAACCTAACATGACTCAAAACACTTCCTAATGGTCTTTTGAGACCTTATTACATCACACTCATGATTACAAAGAAAAAATTCATCACTTGACCACCTAATGGTCCTAGCTATCCTTGGTGCTCCTGCACCATAGATCTAGCCATGAAAGCTTTCCAAGTCTCTTGGAATTCTGCAACACCTTGACCTGCAAAAAATCTCTGATGATCCTCCTTGTTCCTGCCATTGCTCACTCTTTCCTTCATCTTCACCTTGGGCTTGGCCTTGTCCTTGCAAAACAATTCCTCTCTTGATTGATCACATTGAACCTGCACCTTCCTGCTATGTCCTATCATCCATGGTTGCATCCAATTTCTCCTAACTTGTTCCATGGTGTCACTTACTTCCAAACAGTCCACTCTTTGTCCTTCTTTTATTTTTCACCCTTGGCTTCACCTCCATCAACATGATCATCAAAACAAGGAAGTAATAAAGCACTCCCTTCACTCTTTTCCTCTTATCCATCCTCTTCACCATCTGCTTCAGGTTCTCCCATCTAGGAACCATTGCCACAACTGCATACAATTTCCACATTAGTACTCTTACCCATCTAGGACCATCCACTATCCTAGCCTCATCTTTTGCTTTCTTCTCCATTTCATTTGGAGATCCCACTCTCACCTTTCCTCTAGCCTTCACTTGGCCAACCTTTATCAACATCTCTTCCTTAGTCTATTCCATCTTTGAGTCATTCAAACACTTTGTATTTTCAATTTCACCTTTTATGGTGACTGCACCTTCTACAAACTCTATCTCAGACCTTTCCTTTTCTTTTTTCCATTCCACTTGATGCATCACATCCTCTGATCTCTTATCCTCCACTGAACTCTTTTCCAACACTATATTTTCAGGCTCTTTATTTTCTTGTCCCTTTAGTGGACCACTTACTGCATCTACCATGCTTTCCATGCACTTATCTTTATCCTCAACTATCATACATTCTTCCACTGACCTTTCATCTAGGCTCTTTGCAACTTCCATTTTTATGACCTACGTCAAAAATTTTTTCTTGTCTCCTACATGGGTTCTTTGCATCTAGACTTTGAATCAAATCTCCCTTTACCTCTATATCTTCTTATTTAAATGTTAGTATTTCAACAATGCTTATCTTCTCCTTGTATCTCTTTATGTGCAGGGGACACAACACTGTCCCTATCATAATTTATTTATTCTTGACAAGCCATTCATGGCTTTCCCCAATCCATCCACACTCTTTTACCTCTGCCTTCTTTCCCTTTTCCTCTAAGACCTTCTCATGATGTGGTTTGCCATCTTCTTTGTCATTAGTTTGTTGCTTTCCATCTCTCCCTTTCATTGGAAAATCCATCTCTTCCACCATGACCTTATTAGGCCATTCTTGCCTCTTCTCCATCTTGTCTCCACTTATCTTTCCTTTTCTTTGCATTAGGGTCTTTTCCCCAAGGTTCTTCACCTCACATTTCTTTTCATCAAGTCCGCATACCTCTGTTTTGACAATATTAGACTGTCCTACACCTGTTCCTACCTTTTCTTGACTGAAATTAGTCATTTTCTTGTCTGTAACCTACTTTGCAAACATGTCTAGATCCTGTATAAAGGATTCCCTTTCTCTTATCACTATTTATCCATCCTTTTTCCTTTCTAACATTACTCATTTTTCTACTTTTGCCACCTCAAATATTTTCTTTGTGTAAGTAGCTGCACCTTCACATTGTTTATTTGCCTCATGCTTGAGGAACTCCTTCCTTCCCATCATCACTATCCTTTCCATTTTGTCTTGTTCCCTATCATCTCCCTGCAATGGGGTTAGCTTGAACTTGATTCCATCTTTCACAATATCATACTAAAAAATTAACCACTTCAACTTCAAAAACTAACATTTGAAAGAGGTGACTGTTGGTCTCCCTCTTTAATAGACTTTTACAACCCTTCACGATTAGTTAATTTGACTTGACTTAGCACTTTTTGCACAGGTAAAATTATTCGTCATGCTGAAGAAATGAACTGTTAAAAGAAAAAAACTAACAGATGATCATCTCCAAGCCTTCAGAGATAAAGAGAAAAATTGAATGAGGGAATATCGTGAAAATAGAAATTGGGAACGATTGACGAAAACAAGCCAGTTGAAGAGGAACCTCAACCGTCAAAAAGAGATTGGCAGCACAAAGGGAATGAATGAAAAGAATCGTAAAGGGAATGCGATATAAGTTGGAGAACCGCACCCTCTACCACAAGTGATCTGAAAGGGACACCATTAAGCACAAAGATATGGAGGGACACCATCACCACAAAGTGAAGTATGGTTGGACACCGGCCACCACATCTAAGTTGAAATTACATCATCCACTCAAATTTGATGAACGAGGGTATGTATAATAAAATGGCAGAACACTCGGGGTGTAAATTCTGTTCCACTTGCCGGTCAAAATTTTTCCAAATAGTCCACTCAAATTGAAATCTGGTGGTGAAATTGCTAAGTAATTTGGGAGATCAAGCCATATTTCAGGCTGCCACTTTCAGGGGGTACAGGTAGAGAGCAGGTTTTGTTCAACAATGGGTCAGGATCATTTTTCAGGCATGAAGGGTAAAGATTTCGGAAACGCCTTGCCAGAAGATATGCTAATGAGTTTTGGAAAATCAATTGCTTTGAGAGAAATGAAAATGAGACTAGAGAGGAATGTCAACTATTTGTTCAAATTATCTTTTGAGGTTTAAAAAGTACAGAAACATCATGAAGACTCTTGGGTTAAGAACATCAAATGCATCAAGTGAAAACACTATTGTGAAGAATCTAATGGATGCTTATGAGAGTGTGGGTAAGAACTCACACTCAAAGGATAGTAATGTCACCCGATGTGTCATTACATCGACTTTGGTAAGCTATCAAACAAAGAGATCTCGTCTCATTAAAAAGACAAGTTAACAAATGGGAATTAGTAGAAAAAAATTATCAAGAGCCATTCAAAGGCAACAAAGAATTGAGGGAACTGATTCAAATGAATTATGGGAATTCTCGGGAAGACTGCCACATAAAGATAGAAAAGTTGTTGAAGCATTGAGAACACTAATTGAAGATTATTGGAAGAATAATACAAGGCCATCTCTGAATCAAAGGGATGTCATAAGAAGGAAAATCAGTAGTCAGAATCGTGAGCCACATCCAAATCATTTTTTGGATACGACTCAAACCCAATTTTTTCATAAATTTCAAAATGCTTATCCTCAAATTAGTATTTCTCAAGGATTCTTTTAAATGCTTAAGCCTTTTTATGTCAAGATAAATCACACATGCACTACTTCTTGTTGTAGACTACATATTGAATTCGCTAACCATTATGATGTTTATCATTCTATATGTTTAGGTTTGCATACTAATGATGTTTCGTAGGATTGTGGCATAGAAGCCCCACCAAAATCTTCAAGAGAGTTCTTATAATTTTTTTTATGTCAAATAGAGGATGGCCAAATATTCTATAGGAGAACATGCTTGGATGGTTCATACGAGTTTTGCGGTGGCTTGCAACGAATGCGAGCATGTCAACATATGGAAAGCACAGATGAGGTGGGGCATAAAATAGTAGATTTTGGGAAGTATAAAGTAGTGGCATACTCTACAAAAGATGGGTCTCAAGCAAAAATGTGTGATTTGGTTATTGAGAAGATTCCAGTGTATCAATTTATGTCCATGTTTCATGAGAATCTAGTGTATGAGTATGCAAGGCATACCCATAGAGCCTGATGGATGGACACACAATTCAAGCTATGCAAGGACACCTTTCCAGTTGGAAGCATAGTATCAGTGGTTGAATTTGCAAAGAACTACACTCTACAGCCACAGTGTGAGGTGCAGTCATAGTATTACAACTCCACATAGGTTTCGATATTTGTGCACATAGCATTCATTAATGTAGCTAATAGTACAAAGGACCAAAGGAAGGTATAGAGGGAGTATCACTTTTATATTAGTGATGATCGCACACATTCTCCAGAGCTTGAATGCAAGGTTGCTTCCAGATGTTCTATAGTGATTTGGCTCAGAGGGGCATAGTATACGATTGGCATATAATATGGTCGGATAACTATGCAACATAGTTCAAGAACATGCACATGTTCTATTGGTTGTGCAAGATGCATCTCACTACAAGTGTTCAACATATGTGGAACTTTTGTGAGGTCGGACATGGAAAGGGAGAGCATGATGGTGCAGGAGCATGCGTGAAAAGAGCATTAGCATGAGAAGAGTTAAAGTATAAAGATAGTGCAAAGTTGACAGATGAAAGTTCAATCATCAAGTGGTGTAATGCTTCAATGGGTCCAGGTAATGAAGGTACATCTTCAGTTCATGGATTTTTTTTGGTTGATGGATGATACTAACATTGCACCATATGAGGATTGTTGTACACTAATAGGATCAAGTGAGCTACACTCTTTCCTTAGCTCAAATGTAGGTTCATGGAGTATTGATACATGTAAGATGACATGCTTTTGTTCTTCATGTACAATGCAAGCTTGGAATGATTTTGAGTTAGGGGAGTGGGTTGACAAATGGTTGACAAGTTATCTTACCCCACTTCACACATATCGCCCTCTAACGACATTGGAACTAACACAGATGGAATCATTAGTTGACTTTGACCACGTATCAGATCTAGTTCAACTAGGTAATATATCTACTTGCTTAGTTTTTCAAATTCCATATTGTTATCTTACTTTGTACTGTATTCGTAATGTTGACTAATTTTGAGTGATTTTATGCACATATCAATGGAGGGCATGTTTATGCAGTTATTGCAGATGAAGAAAATGAAGAGGGAACAGACTATTACTTGTGTCGTTGTGTTGAGGCTAAAAAGAAATTGGAAGCCCCAATTATAGATGGAGAAAACATCGAATACCCTATAGGCTCAGTTGTTGTTACTAGAACGTGGCTAAGAAGGTACCCACATAAGAGTGTTAAACATTGGCTATTTGAGGACTTTGACATGCATCGTAAGATTCTTCATTACTTGAACCTTGTTGTGGTATCCAATGTTCATTTGAGAAAATATGGGGGCAGACCTTTGAACAAGACCTTGTGGAAGGTATGTGATCTGACCATGAGGCAATACTTGATACAATAAAGAGTAGAGCAGATCCAAATGGTTCATTAGATTAATTTGTAAGTATATGCACAATGGTTCTTATTAATTTATACTTGTATCCACGTTAATTTGTTTGATGCCAATGCTATCATGTCTTATTTTACTTTGTGTATCTGTAAGTAACCTGGTAAACATTGAATGGTGTCCCTTTGCAAAAAATGTAGATTTATGAGCCATCCAAGAGAATCTCAGGCATAAAAGCAATGTAACATCCCTATTTTGATTATGAAACCAAATCTCAATTATGATTTTTAGCCATTACAAAAGTGTGCGAAGCTTGGTGAGGGAATTTCAAGTTAACCTTATTGTGAGCACCTATGATGTAGACATTATAAGAGCATCTCAAATTTCAAGATATTCTAGATTCATGAGAGGTGTTGTGTGCAATAGGTATCTTGGAACTTGCAGTGAAGATGTATGAATAGGAGTGACTAAGTTGATATACTTCCATGCCTATCTATAAGTGCCTTCCATCTATTTTCATTTCATTTCCATTTTGGAAATGAGTTGTTTCTTTTTATTCTTTTACTTTGCCTATTTGTAACTAAACTAGTAAAAATTGATTGGTCTCTCCTTGTAGAAAATGCTGATTTTGGAGCCATCAAAGAGAATCTCAACCAAAAAATCAATGCAACATCCTTATTTTGATGATCTTGACAAATCTCAATTTTGATTTGAAGCCATTATAAAAGAGTGTGCGAAGCTTTGTGAGGGAATCTCAAGTTTCTGATTTGAAGTTAACCTCTAAATGAGAACCTATGATGTAGACATTATAAGAGAATCTCGAATGTATGAGTGACATTGTAAAATATTTGTGAGAATAAAGTACCTAAGGCATTGTAATGAGATTTACTTGTAATGACATTTATTGAAATAATTAAATTTGGTGTAGGGGCACCAAGGTTATTGAGCAAATTTGGTTCATGGAAATATTTTAAGTTAGTTTTGTGTTATGAGTTTTGTCAATTGAATAAGGTCATAACACATCCACAATTGATTTATAATGTACAATAAGTCATGTTAGTTACAAAAAGAGCAGTTAGGCATGATTGGAAAGATGTAGAATCATTTGTAAAGGCTATTTAAAGCCTCTTGAAGGCTATTTAAGTCAATATTTGAATTTGTAGCCTTTTGAAGGAAAATGTTTGAATATGGTTGTAAATGTACTATTAGTGAGATTGAGATTGTCAACCTTCAGCTCGAGTAGCAATATTTATGTTGATGAAATTTCCTTTAGATGCAAGGATTCAAAGCACATCAACCATGTGGTACAAATGATTAAATCCCAGAGATGATTTGTAGCAATGAAATAGTCTGAAAAGGTAGAGAGAGCTACAGTGGTGACTCAGGAGAAACTTTAGTGATGCAGAGTCAAGGTGGAGAAGACTCAAACAAATCAGATTTTAGTAAATCAACAACATTTGTTATTTCATTTGGCCATCTTCAAACAACTACCAACAAAAATGCTTCGAAACTGAACAATTTGGCATAAATTTTAGAGAATGCCTCTCAAGGACCATCTCATCATAAATATATCATCTAATCAAACCCACAACACCATTCCCAAGCCAAACATACAAGGTTTCTTTGCAATTTCTTGGAGATCCTTCAAACTGCCCTACAAAAGGGCTACAAAATTAGCCCTATTTTACAAACAAATTGCTCTTTAAACTTATTGTAACCCCAAAAGCTCTTGGAAATTCATCAAATAGGTCAAAAAACTCCCAATTCCATAGGTTTTAGAAAAGAACTCAACCTCTAAACCATAATTGATTAAAACCCTCAATTTTCTAACAAATACGTAGGGTTTTTAGCATCTCAGAACTCCAAGGCCTTCCAAAACTCACCAAAGCATCAAAAAAGTTTTTTAGGGTCTTCACACACATAATAAACCTTCACCTAGCCTTTAGACTCAGTAGATCTCAAAAAAATCACTTTGGTTCCTCCATTTCAAGCCAAAATCTGACATTCTCAACCTAAAACAACATCAATAGCCCTATAAATGCCTTACCATTATTAAAAGAGTTAAGGAAACTTGAAAAAAAAACATTTTAAACCTTTCCTCTAAGTCACAATTCACCATAGTAGGAGGAAGGGCTCCATCACAAAAATTAAAGTAAACTCATACCCTACTAGTGTGTATAGGCTGAATAAAGAAAAATGGACTTTCCTTTCACTAAAACAAAAAAAGGTGTATCAAAATAGATTGAAATCTAGGTTAAGACCTGCCACCACAATGTTTCATGAATTTATTTTCGTAAGAGGCGTGTACTAGGCCGTAGATAGACTAAAGAAACTAAAAACTCAAAAAAATGTTCAAATTCTACAGTTTTAGGCATTGTGAAGAGCACCAATCTTCAAAAAAACTATTGATTGAACCCCCATTCAGGCTTGAATGATTTTTTTAATAAATTTCAAATGAGAATCATCTCCCTTCAATTCCCATAACTACCTTTGAACCACCAAACCATTATTAAGCCTACAAATACTAGTATTTATTATTTAAGAATGGTTTTGCTTACTAAGCTTTATCATGCAAATTTAATATTCTAAAGGCCTAGGACCACTTAGACACCCTTATAACATGACTTGTAGACTCTTTCTCTGCACTCCCACCTACTTTTTACATAATTTTCCTTTATGGAAATATCAACAATTATTTAATTCAAGAGTGCATTTGCACATTTGTCCACCCTAACCTACTAATTCCCATAGTACATAAAAGATTGGTCTATTAAACCTTATTCAAGAAAAAAAGACCTCAACATACTAAAATTTACCAAATTTCCCCCCAATTTACCATCAAACAATCACAAATTGAGGGTGAGGTGTGGGTGCTCCTGCACCATTCAACTTTTAAAAAAAAAGTCAATTAGGTTGGCAAACATCTGGATCGAGCTAGCATATGGTGGAAGAGGAAGAAAGATGACTGGAACTCTAGAGGCCCACCATACTAGATTTTGGTATTGAACCATGAGAGTAGCAGAGAGATCTGATATCATGTATCAAAACATTAAGCATGCATTATTCCAACCAACAGACAAAGGAGATGATTACTTTGCTTCATTTTCATTTGCATAAGCATATCAAGGCATGGGAACCAAGAAGACCAAGGATGTCTAGTTTTATGTGGAGGTAATGGATGTGGTCCAAAATTTAGGAGGGTCAAGAAGGTCAATGTATGATCTTGATGAAATTGAGGAAGAACAACAAGAGAGGGATAGGAAAAATAAAATCAATACAAAGTTTTAAGGTTTTGTCAAGCGAGTAAGAGAGCTATGGGAGCAGCCTCATCTAAAAGATTTTGAACTAGAATTTGATATGTACCATTTAGAGAGCTTGGTTTTCATGGAGCTCCTTTCAAAGCCTCTTCTTTTATTATTCTTATGGTAAACTGATTGGTAGAGTTGGTGGAATTACCTTTCTTAGTAGTAATCACTATTAGTGAGATTGAGATTGTTAACCTTGAGAGAGTAGGACTTGGGAAAAAGGAATTTGATATGGCTATTGCTTTCAAAGCCTTCAAGTGGGATGTACTCCGCATTGACGCCATTCCTTAATCTTCACTTGATGGCATCAAGGAATGGATGAACTCCATGGTTATAAAGTATTATGAAAGCAGAATGAACTTGTACTAGCAGCCAATTATGAAGACTATTACTAATGATTCAAAGCACATCAACCATGTGGTACAGATGATTAAATCCCAAAGATGATTTGTAGCAATGAAAGAGTTTGAAAAGGCAGAGAGAGCTACATTAGTGACCCAGGAGAAAGTTTAGCTTTCAAAAAATAAAGCCAATTAGGCTGGCAGATGTGTGGATTAGGCCAGCATTTGGTGGAAGAGGAAGAAAGATGACTGGAACTCTGGAGGCCCACCATACTGGATTTTGATATTCAACCATGAGAGCAGAAGAGAGAGTTGATATCATGTATCAAAACATTAAGCATGCATTCTTCTAGCCAGCGGTGAAGGAGGTGATTACTTTGCTTCATTTTCATTTGCATAACCATATTAAGGCATGGGAACCAAGAAGACCAAGGATGTCAAGTTTTATGTGGAGGTAATGGATGTGGTCCAAAATTTAAGATGGGAAAGAAGGTCAATGCATGATTATTAACCTTGAGAGAGTATTTATGTTGAGGAAATTTCCTTTAGATGTAAGGATTCAAAGCACATCAACCACGTGTGGTACAAATGATTAAATCCTAGAGACGATCTATAGTAATGAAAGAGTCTGAAAAGGAAGACAGAGCAACACTGGTGACTTAGGAGAAAATTGAGCTTTCAAAAACAAAGTCAATTAGGTTGGCAGACGTGTGGATCAGGCCAGCATTTGGTGGAAGAGGAAGAAAGATGACTGGAACTCTGGAGGCCCACCATACTAGATTTTAGTATTCAACCATGAGAGTAGATGAGAGAGCTGATATCATGTATCAAAACATTAAGCATGCATTCTTCCAGCCAACGAAGAAGGAGATGATTACTTTGCTTCATTTTCATCTGCATAACCATATCAAGGCATGGGAACCAAGAAGACCAAGGATGTTGAGTTTTATGTGGAGGAAATGGATGTGGTAAAAAATTTAGGAGGGAAAAGAAGGTCAATGTATGATTGGTACAGGAGCACCATTTAGTAGGTTTTGTTCATCAAGGCAAATAAGGAGTAGAATATCATCAATTTACTAAAATCGGCCTGAACTTGTACATTTGAAGGTTTTGAGTCAATAAAAATGGCTTTTTGACCCATTCCTCTTTTTGTATCCTTTGTAACTTGAGGAATGGGTCTGCACTAACATTATTAAGGTGTGGGAATGATGTGTTAGTGTTGGGGAGGTCTAAAAGTGAGATGGGTGTGAAACCCATGTGTGTAAAAGTGAGTTTTCTTTAAGAAAAATGGTGGTTTTGAAGAGTTAAATTGTATTTTTGTGTAGGGAAGTGTTATTTTGTGATTGTTTGAGCTTGTTTAGGGTATCACAAACTTTTTAAAGTAATTTATAGGTTGTGGTTAGCTTTGGAAGTATCATTTTCAATAAACCCCTAGGGTTTAGGCTACAATAGAGGGTTTTGTGGTTTACCCATTGTATGGTAGTATAACTGAGATCTAATTGTGTATTTTTAAGTTTTATCACCTTATAATTGCTGCCCCAAGAGTTGTTAAGGTTTGGATAAGTTTAGAGTATAGACCCTTTGTTCAACTGCATCGATCCCTTAAGGGTCCAAAGGGAAAAATGGCTGAAAACTTCAGCATGAGGTTACTTGGACACCATGATGCTTAGAAACTTCTCATCTAATCTAATGGGATCAAGTTGGGCCCCTCTACAATAACCTCTCTCGGTTTTTGTTATCTCATAGTAGTTTTCCCGTGGTCTCTAGTTTTCAGGTGATGAAAAAAGTGTCAAATGAAAGTAGTGAAAAGTTGCAAAGTGGTGTAACTTTCGTTCTACAACTCGTGTGACCAAACGTACTATTCCAACATGTCCAAATAGGCATGTTTACACTAGGAATGTTCCTCTTTCACACCCAAACATGCGGAATCACTTCGAACTACGTTCAACCAGATCAATCCCTTAAGGGTCCAAAGGGAAAAATGGCTGCAAACTTCAGCATGAGGTTACTTGGACATCATGATGCTTAGAAACTTCTCATCTAATCCTATGGGATCACATTGGGCCCCTCTACAATAACCTCTCTTGGTTTATGTTATCTCAGAGTTTTTTTCTCGTGGTGTCGAAGTTTCAGTTGATGAAAAAAGTGTCAAATGGAAGCAGTGGAAAGTTGCAAAGTGGTGCAAATTTCATTCTGCAACTCGAGTGACCAAACAAATTGTTCCAACGTGTCTGAATAGGAATTTTTACTCTAGGAATGGTCCTCTTTCATACCCAAACACACATAATCGCTCTGAGCTACGTTCAACTGGATCGATCCCTTATGGGTCCAAAGGGGAAAATTGCTGCAAACTTCAGTATGAGGTTTTTCGGACACCGTGATGCTTAGAAACTTTTTATCTAATCCCATAAGATCATGTTGGGCCCCTCTACAATAACCTCTCTCAGTTTTCATTATCTCAGAGTGGTTTTCCTATGGTATCCAAATTTCAGTTGATGGAAAAAGTGTCAAATGGAAGCAATGAAAAGTTGCAAAGTGGTGCAACTTTTATTCTAAAACTTGTGTGACCAAACAAACTGTTCCAACACATCTGAATAGGCATGTTCATGCTAGGCATAGTCCTCTTTCACACCCAAACACATTGAATTTCTCTGAACTATGTTCAACCGGATCGATCTCTTAAGGGTCAAAAGGGAAAAATGGCTGCAAAGTTCAACATGAGCTTACTCGGACACTGTGATGCTTAGAAACTTCTTGTTTCATCCTATGGGACCATGTTGGGCCCCTCTACAATAACCTCTCTCGGTTTATGTTATCTTAGAGTGGTTTTCCCGTGGTGTCAAAGTTTCAGTTGATGAAAAAAGTGTCAAATGGAAGCAGTGGAAAGTTGCAAAGTGGTGCAACTTTCATTCTACAACTCGTGTGACCAAACGAACTATTCCAATGCATTTGAATAGGCATCTTTACACTAGGCATGGTCCTCTTTCACACCAAAACATGCGAAGTCACTCCGAGCTATGTTCAACCTTATCGATCCCTTAAGGGTCCAAAGGGCAAAATGGGTGCAAAATTTAGCATGAGGTTACTTGGACATCGTGATGCTTAGAAACTTCTCGTCTAATCCCATAGGATCGTGTTGGGCCCCTCTACAATAACCTTTCTCGGTTTTCATTATCTCAAAGTGGTTTTTCCATGGTGTCCATATTTTAGTTGATGGAAAAAGTGTCAAATGGAAGCAGTGGAAAGTTGCAAAGTGGTGCAACTTTCGTTATGCAACTCGTGTGACCAAATAGACTGTTCCAACGCATTTGAATAGGCATGTTCATGCTAGGCATGGTCCTCTTTCTTACCCAAACATGCGGAATCGCTCTGAGCTACATTCAATTGGATTGATCCCTTAAGGGTTTGAGTGTAGTATGTTGAAATAGGCCATTCCACCTATTGTTCAGGTTGTGCCTCGATGCTATGGGCCTGATGTAAGTAGGATAGGGAGTAGGAATAAGAAAATAGCATTATTAAGGGAATTGGAAGAGATTACTAACACTGCCCCTGTTGAAAATTCAAAATTGAGGCCCCTTAAAAGCAAGGCTAGAAGAGGTGAAAAGAAGAAATTGCTTGGAAATAAGTTAGAATAAGTTGTAAATAGGGTGAGATTGTGGAGTTTGATGTGTTCAAAAGGTTTGCAAGGACAAGGGAGGTCAAAAGTATGTTATGGCATGACATGCCCTAGTTGGGAAAATAGGGGTTTTGAATGAAAAAGAGAGGTTTGAGAGAGTAAATGTGGGTAAAGTCAAGGGGAAACATAATTTGGTGGTCAATTAAGTTTTTGTAGGAAAAATGAAGAGTGTTGGAATAGGTTTTGAGATTCAGGTTTGGGGGTTCAATTCGCCGGTTTGGCCAAATTTTTTTGGAGGGGGGTTCAGTTCGTTTTGGGTTTGTTGGTACAAAAAACATGTAAAAACAAAATATATATCTATGCAACCTAGAAGCATGAATTAGGATTAGAATGTCACATATCTTCGTATAAACAACAAAACCACCATAAACTTCAATTTCATTTAAAACAACAAAATTGGAAAAGAAAAAAGTGTTTATAACCTGCAAAAAAATGTGAATAAAATCACACTAATTTTCGTGTGAAAAAATACCATGAGACCATATCTTGTTGCTTACTATTATGCTTTGATAGATTTTTTCCAAGCATCCATAGCTTGTTCGAAAGTACCTTTTTTAGGCTTTTAGCCATAGCAGCATGGTAGTGAATTGTTTGATAAAATGCTTTGGTAGACATGTATGAAAAATGTGGTAGCATAGACAAGGCAGTGAACTGTTTGAAAAAATGCCTCAAAGAAATGTGGTCTCATGGTGATGGAATGGCATGATGAATGCTAGACAAGAAAATTGCTATGGATTGTCATGGCATTCCACCACCATTGAGACCACATTTCGTTGAGGCTTTTATTCAAACAGTTCACTTCCTTGTCTATGGTATTGCTTATTATTATGCTTTCATAGATTTTTTCCAAGCATCCAAATCTTGTTTGGAAGCACCTATTTTAGGCTTTTAGCCATAGCAGCAATGAGGTGAACTATTTGATAAAATGCTTTGGTAAACATGTATGAAAAATGTGGTAGCATAGACAAGGCAACAAACTGTTTGAAAAAAATGCCTCAAACAAATGTGGTCTCATGGTGATGGAATGCCATGATGAATGCCATGACAAGGAAATTTCTATGGATTTTTATGGCATTCCACCACCATTGACACCACATTTCTTTGAGGCTTTTATTCAAACAATTTGCTGCCTTGTCTATTCTATTGCTTATTATTATGCTTTGATAGATTTTTTCCAAGCATCCATAGCTTTTTTGGAAGCACCTATTTTAGGCTTTTAGCCATAGCAGCAAGGAGGTGAATTATTTGATAAAATTCTTTGGTAAACATGTATGAAAAATGTGGTGGAATAGACAAGGTAGCAGACTGTTTGAAAAAATGCCTCAAAGAAATGTGGTCTCATGGTGATGGAATGGCATGACAAATTCCATGAAAAGAAAATTGCTATGGATTGTCATGGCATTCCACCACCATTGAGACCACATTTCTTTGAGGCTTTTATTCAAACAGTTCGCTGCCTTGTCTATGCTATTGCTTATTATTATGCTTTGATATATTTTTTCCAAGCATCCATAGCTTGTTTGGAAGCACCTATTTTAGGATTTTAGCCATAACAACAAGGAGGTGAATTGTTTGTTAAAATTATTTGGTAAACATGTATGAAAAAAGTGGTAGCATAGACAAGGCAATGAACTGTTTGAAAAAATGCCTCAAAGAAATGTGGTCTCATGGTGATGGAATTCCATGACAATCCATAGCTTGTTTGAAAGCACCTATTTTAGGATTTTAGCCATAGCAGCAAGGCAATGAATTGTTTGATAAAATGTTGTGATAGACATGTATGAAAAATGTGTTAGCATCGACAAGGCAGTGAACTCTTTAAGAAAATGCCTCAAAGAAATGAGGTCTCATGGTGATGGAATTCCATGACAATCAAATGATTTTGATTGTCATGGCATTCCATCACCATGAGATTCACTTTGAGGCAATTTTTTCAAAGAGTTCATTGCCTTGTCTATGATATTGCTTACTATTATGCTTTTGATAGATTTTTCCAAGCATCCATAGCTTGTTCGAAAGCACTTTTTTTAAGATTTCAGCCATAGCAACAAGGCAATGAACTATTTGACAAAATGCTTTGGTAGACATGTATCAAAAATGTGGTAGTATAGACAAGGTAGTGAATTGTTTGAAAAATGCCTCAAAGAAATGTGGTCTCATAGAATGCCATGACAAGCAAATGCAATTGGGAGCTGCTCCTAGTTATTAGTTATGCAATGTAAAGTAATTGCATAACTGCTTAGGTTGACTTTGTAAAAAATATATTGTCATTGAAATTTTGTCATCTATCAAACATCTAGTTATTAGTTATGCAATGTGAAGCAATGCTTTGAGTTTGAAATATGTGCAATGCAATGTAATCAATGATATGAATATAAACTACAAAAAATCTATTTTTTACAATTTATTAGTTAAACTCTTTATTTTATTTGCTCTCTATATCTCTATGCTATGGAAATTCCTTTAATTTTTTTTTTAAAGTTTTTATCTCTTGTTCTACTTTTTTTTTTTTTTTTTAAAATCTGATTTTTTTCCGATTTTTTCTAGACTTTTTCCCGATTTTTTCAAAATATATTATACTTTTGGTTTGCCGATTTTTTCCCCAAAATATTTTTTCTGCTATGGTATAAACACATATCTTTTTGAAACTTCCATGCATTGCTAATCTAAAAGGAGAAGTCTTTTTCCTAATCTGTATGCAACCATGCTTTTGACGTTGTCAAAGAGAGCAAATATGGATACCATCGATAAAATATGATTTGTATTAACCAAATAGCCATGTACACATACATCAATATATGTCGATATAAGTATAAAATATAGTTACAAAATAGCCATAAAGGCTTATACTCGAATGTCATATAGGCATACAATGTCAAATATATCCAATACAAGATATGTACAAAATTGCCATGTCTAGGCATACAACAAAAGGCTCTAGAATCAAAATTCATTTCTCTCCATGCTCTGGAATAAATTATTTCCCTTTGTTTGGTGATTTGATGGCGATAAGTCTGTCACTCATTTTTGCTGTGCTCGAGGAGTGCTCTTGCTACTCCTCCTATAGTTTAGATCATGGTGAAGTTTTAACTTTTACAATAAGAAGTAAAGACATTAATATATAGAAATTACATTATAAGAAATGATATATTTAACAAAATAATCACTTACGGCCATCTCATGATCACTCTCCACGATGGAAATATTTGCATGTTGATGCTCAGGCGTGCTCAAGCCCTGTATAAACCATGGACAAATAGGAATTAAACTAAAAATAAATAATGGTTTGATTTTTCACTCGAACTAACATCTATAACAACAAATGTAAATTGAAATTTAGTAATTTTCCTCATACCTCCTCTATCAGAGCCATGGGGGATTGTATAGCAGATGAAACACCGATATCCATTGCCCTTGTAACATTTGGAGGTATTTCCACAATCAACATCTGAAAATAAAACAACAAATTATTCAATCATAAAAAAGTTACAATAGCGAGATCCACGTCATGACTTATAATGTATGAGATCTAATGAACTATATATTTCTGGTAGGCCTTGGCAGTTTGATAGGAAGACCAAGCATGATGGGGAGAAGAACACATACTCCATTGTGAAGGAATGGAAGACTTACAACCTTTCACCTCTCCTAGAATAAGACAAGGCAAAGCATGAAGGGCCTAGTGTTTTAATGGTGTGTGAGAAAGAGTTCATGAAGAACTTGAAGGAAGGAGGAGGAAGAGGATTCTTCTTGATTATGAAGCCAAAAAGTGAAGTCAGTCTACCCACAAAGAAGGAAGATGCACCAAAGGCAGTCCAAGAGTTGTTGGAAATGTACAAGGACATAATGGTGAATGAATTACCTATTTCCCTACCTCCCATTAGGGATATAAGCCACCATTTTGATCTGATTCTAGGGGCTACATTGCCAAATAAGGCTGCATACAAGATGACACCTGCTCAAAATGAGGAGATTGCAAGACAAGTGCAAGAGTTGATGGATAAAGGGCTAGTGAGGAAGAGTTTGAGCCCATGTGTTGTTCCTACTAGCCTAGCACCAAGGAAGGATGGGAATTGGATGCTTTGCACTGATTCAAGAGCCATTAATAGGATCACAATCATATATAGATTCCCGATGCCAAGAATGGAGGACCTCATGGATTGTCTAACAGGAGCATCTTACTTTTCCAAGATTGATCTAAAGAGTGGGTACCATCAGATAAGGATGAGAGAGGGGGATGAATGGAAGACAACTTTTAAGAATAATGAAGGTCTCTATGATTGGTTGGTGATGCCCTTTGGGTTATCAAATGCCCCTAGTAAATTTATGTGCCTTATGAATGAGGTATTGAGACCTTTCATTGGAAAGTTTGTTGTAGTTTATTTAGATGACATCCTTGTGTTTAGAAGGTCTAAAGAAGAACATTTGAAGAACCTTGACATGGAAAAGTGTGAATTCATGAAGGAAGAACTTGTCTACCTTGGTTTTGTCATCTCCAAGGGAAGTTTGAAGATGGATCCTTCAAAGTTGGATTCTATTCTTACTTGGCCAACACCAAAATTGATGGGAGATGTGAGAAGCTTCCATGAACTTGCAAGCTTTTATAGAAAGTTCATCAAGAAATTTAGCCAAATTGGTGCACCAATCTTGGACACCATCAATGGAGGTAACAAAGGTAAGTTTTCTAGGACCAATAAGGTTGATAAACGGTTTGAATATCTGAAAATGAGAGTATCACAATAGCCTATACTTGTTCTCCCTGATTTTGATAAAGTTTTTACCATTGAGTGTGATGCTAGCAATCAAGCAATAGGGGCTATTTTGAGCCAAGAAGGCAGTCCGATTGCATTTTATAGTGAGAGGCTGAATGAAGAAAAGAGGAAGTATTCTTCCTATGATTTGGAATTGTATGCTATGCTCCAAGCCCTCAAAAAGTGGAGGCACTACTTGTTACCTAAATAATTTGTTGTTTATACTGATAATCATGCCTTGATTTTTTTGAATGCACAAGACAAAATTAGTCATAGGCACATGAAGTGGGTAGAATCTTTGCAATCCTATACTTTCACAATAAAGCATACGAAGGGCCAAGAAAATAAGGTAGAAGATGCTCTTAGTAGAAGGGCACTTGTAGTGCAAGAGATCCAACTCCAAAGCATGGGGGTTGAAGCATTGAAGGATATGTATCATGAAGATTTAGATTTCAAGGAGGTATACAATGTTTGTGAGCAACATTTGAACTCTTTTCATGGTGAATTCTCTGAATTTTTATTGCAGAATGGTTTTCTCTTCAAAGGAATCCAATTGTGTGTGCTTAAATGCTCAATGAGGGAGAATATCATAAAGGAGAAACACAGTGGGAGTCTTGGAGGTCACTTTGGCCTTGACAAGACCTTATAACAAGATAGGAGATTTTACTATTGGCCAAAGTTGCAGGTGGATGTGAGAAGGTATGTGGAAGGCTATGCAATATGTCAAAGGGAAAAGGGAACTTCATCAAATGCAGGACTCTATCAGCCACTGCCCATTCCCAATAGGCCTTGGGAGTGTGTAAGTATCAACTTTGTCTTGGGGTCACCTAGAACCCAAAAAGGTTTTGATAGTATCTGTGTGACCTAGTTGATAGATTTAGTAAGATGAAACATTTTCTTCCTTGAAAATGCACCAATGATGCATCTCATATAGTAGGTCTCTTCTTTAAGGAGGTTGTTAGGATACATGGTCTGCCTTTAAGCATTGTTTTTGACAGGGATTCTAAATTCATTGGTAACTTTTGGAGGACCTTGTGGAAGAAAATAAAGGAAAATATATATCCTTTAGTTCAACATACCATCCACAAACAGATGGAAAAACTGTAGTGGTGAATAGATCATTGGGAAACCTCTTAATATTCCTTACCAAGGAGCATGGACAAGCTTGGGATTTGATTTTACCTTAGGCTAAATTTTCATATAATGACTCCATGAATATGAGAATTGGTAGAAGCCCTTTTGAGGTAGTTTATGGCATGCACCCTAGAGGGGTCTATGAACTAAGATATATACTAGGAGTTGCTAGGAGAAGTGCTCAAGGTGAGGAATTTTCTATTAAATTCAGGGATATTCATCAACAAGTGAAGGAAACCCTTAAAAAGAATGTTGAGAAGTATAAGGAAAAGGAAGATTTAAAGAAGAGGAATGTCCAATTCAAGGTTGGAGACTTGGTGATGGCACACTTGAAGAAGGAGAGACTTCCAAAAGGAAAGTATACCAAACTCATGATGAAGAAGATAGGACCTTGCAAGGTGGTCTACAAGTTTGGCCAAAATGCTTATGAAATAGAGCTACCTCTTGGGGTGGCAATCTCTCCTATCTTCAACATTTCCGACTTGTATCCTTTCAAAGATTTTGTGATATGATTGAGTGCTTGGTTACTATCAAACTAATGATATGATTGATGTTACTAAATTTGGTTAAGGTGTATAAGATAGGTTTTTGTTGACTTTGATGGCTGGATGGGTGAGTATTATGAAGCCTTTTGAGAAAATTGGTGATTAACCACAAGATGATAATCAAGATTCCGTTGTAGCAAGATTTTGTAACCTATAAATAGATTGCTGTAGTCAAAATATGGTGAGTACGGTGCTTGATAATGGAATGATAACAATGAGGTATGGTTTAGTTGATTTTTTTCCTTGGTGAATAAATGAAAGGATGAATTGTTCAAGTGTCAATAATTGGGTTTATGTTGTTTTTATGGTGGTTGAGAATGATGTGAATATAATTGATTAAGTAAAAGTTTTCTTTAATATGGCTTTTGTTTTGAATGGTTCAATTGGAATACTGATTAGTGGAATGATGAATGATGGCCTATGGAATGGCTAAGAGAATTTGAGTGGATTTTGGTTGAATGAAAAGTAGATTTCTGATGAAATTATATTTGATCTTCTCCTGATTGTATTTGGGATTGAAATCCCTTGAAGAAATGATGTTGATGGTGTTTGTTGGATGCTCTACATCAAATGTACCCTGATGATTGCGTGTTTTGATATGATTCTCTGCATCACTAATTGCCTTGTCTATGCTATTGCTTACTATTATGGTTTCATATATTTTTTCCAAGCATCCATAGTTTGTCATGGTGGTACACATTTGAAATCACATGCCTCCATGTGAAGTAATTTCATCATGCTACTTATGTTGACTTTCTAAACAACTATATTGTACAGTTGAAATTTTGTCATCTATCAACATCTAGTTATTAGTTATGGAATTTGAAGTAATGCTTTGAGTTTGAATGATGTGTAATACAACGTAACCAACAATATGAATATAAACTACAAAAATCTATTAAGTAGAATTCATTAGTTAAGTTCTCTTTATTCTATTACCTTCGTGTACCTTTGAGTGAATCCATTGGCACTAGGAGGTTTTTGCTTGAAACCGCCAATATTAGCCTGTTCAACATCCAAAATCACATGTATTAAAATACCATTTGTAAAACAATGCTATTAACATGTAATAAATTTATAATTTTTTACTAGTTACATACCCCACTGATAGGTGTACTATAGAAATAAGTTGGTGGAGGACTGGTATATCTAGTCTCAACACTATGACCCTGCAATTTTATTAAAATAATAAATCTAAATTAGTTAATCATGCACTTCAGAATAAAAATTTAATAAATTAAATTCAATGAACATGCTGACTTTTACTTGACTATCAATGCCATATGCACGATGCAAAATGTCAGTCATCCTCTCCATCCCCGTAGCAGCATACAGATCCTGTGTAGCAGCATACATATCCTGCATAGCAATATATGAATAATGTGTAGTAGCCTCCTGAGTTTCAGTGGGGTCATATGAAGAAGTTGCCCCGCAAGATGGAAACACATGGGTTCGAAGGCCACCACTCGAAGACTCCCCTGGGTGGTGGGTGCTATCATAATAGTGGTTTACAATTCCTGAGAGGAACGAATTTTAGCTGAAATCACATATTTTTAGAAAATATAATGATTTAAGCCTTAAAAAGTTCCATTTTAAGGATTCCAATTGAAGAGGGTTTGATCAAATCACCTTAGATCAAACCCCTTGGATAGAACCTCGCTAGTTTTAAACCATACCTATAAATGCGTCTCCTTTACACCTATCAAAATGCTGATAAAAAATCACTTTTGATTTAGATTTTGGGGGATCAAATGAATTCATTTAAAATTTATTTCAAATGATTATGGTATTCCTCAGAACAAGCTATCCAATGAATATAATTTTAATATGTTTTGGTTTTGTTATGTATTTGTTTATTAAGTTTTATTAAACATAGGTTTTTCATCGAAAATGAATTTCTTTGTTCTTCACATGTGGAAAAATAGAAGATTATCAAAAAAAATAAAAAAAAATGAGTGCACCAGACATTGAAGTCCTTGATCCAACAAAAAATAAATAATTTTTTTTTGACATATACAAAAAAAGTTACGCGTTATACAGTCGCGCTATGTCTGAATTGTAATTCGTCTGAATTTGAAACTTGATTAAGGAAAAAATATTCAATAAAAAACTATCTAACCAAGTGGAAGCACTAGATATCAGAGTTACAAATGTAAATTTGAAAGAATTAGAATTTTATCCTTCATGGAAAAAAAGTTATGCGTTATACGGTGTGCGTCACTTTTTAAAAATGTTGTTTTCTGAAAAAAATCTATTTTCGTGGCAGATAGGAAAATAAGTGCAATTTGATTCCAAAAAAATTGAAAAAAATATTTTTAGAATCTACAGACAAAATTTGATGAGACTCTAGTTTGTACCATCTTCAAATTCCTCACAGTTTAGCTGCTATAGGTGCCCAAATGTGAAGATTTAGTTAAAAATAATAATTTTAGTGTCTAGTTTGGCCAAAAATTGTAAACCACTATTATGGGATCACCCTAGCACTGTACACTAGGGCTAGTATGATGGATGAAACTCCGGGTCAAAGTGTTGATCACGTGCAATGTCTCTATGTCAGCACTCTCCTTTGCAATGACAAGCATAACAATGTGCTCACGAGGCGGCCTAGCGAGAGGTCGTCTCCCTTGCCGCATAGGATTCAGCTGTGCACTGGTCCTATCTTGACCTGACCCCCCACCTCTCCCCTGGAACTCCCTCATATCAAAATAATTTGGGATTTGGTTCAATACGAACTCACTGTATAGTTTCCTAAGAAAATATTAGGGGACTTCACAATTATTGCACGGTGGGTAATCAAAGACCAAGTACCACCTATCATAAAAATGGTTCCTAATCTCTTGGTGGTGGCACCAATGAATAGGAAACATTTTCACATTGAGGCTAAGATTTTGATTTGTTCTAGGGTCAGTGAATATAGAGCACAAATCACCTTTAGTAATTTTTAAATCTTTTACTTGTTTATATGATAGTTTATCTACATAATATGCCCTAGCTGCCCGCCTCCTATCTTGCCATCCCATTATTTGCTGGGTTATTGAATCTAGACTTTTTAACATCTCTTTCATTGAATTTTCTAGTGTCATTTTTTTTGTGGTTAAAGCATTTGGATCACTCAACCTACTAATAAGATCCTCATTTTTTTTTTTGTTGTTTTCAATTTCACTCAAATTTTGTTGAGTGCCATGAGGGTGTTGAGTGATTGGTGGGGGATGCTGATTTTGTTGAGGAGGATTTTCCTATTCTTCTTGTTGAGGATTTTCAAGATTATTTTTATCTCCTACACATTTTTTTTAAAAATCAAATCTAACCTAAAACAAACAAAATCAACTTGAAACTAAGAAATTCTAAATAAATAGAAAACAATACTTACCTCCCACACCTCTTCATCATCATGGCACCATCTTTGCGAATGAAAAGCAACTATTGTTGATGAATTTTGAAGAATGCCTCCTCCTAGAACACGAGCGCGAAAATGAGGGTTTTTGGCTGTGGGAAGAGCAGAAAAACAGAAAAGAGAAAATGAATAGCTTTCACTTTTTTTTTGCTTTTCAAATGAAATAACACAAGCTCATTATAATGTGAGCATGTTATAACGTGCTCGCGTTATATCATTTCCAATCTTTTTTTGAGTTTGGCTGAAAAAGTGTAACCCAACTTCATGCACCCGCCCAAAGAAGATTCTTAGATCTATCCCTGATGCATATAATGAAAAGGTATAAATGCTATTGAGGAATTTATAGATTACAAGAATTATACTAAAGATTAGTTATTGTGTACTCTAAAATCATTTGAAATGAGAAATTCTAGCTTGAGAAATTGATCCAAGACATAAATTGCTTTCAAGGTTGCAAAAGATGAAGATCTAGATGAAGAGAACCTCAATGAAGTAGAAGCTAACTTTGTAAGAAGGATGAAAAAGGGCTCTGTTAAGTGTGGAGGAATAGGTAATTATGCTTTGAGATGTTTGAAAAGAGCTACTTGAAGAATAAACATAGATTAAGAATTTTATGTGAATGAAGATGTTGGTATTTTTGATGAAGAATCATATTATGGGGATTTATATGACAATGAATGCTTGTTCTTGGTTATAAAAGATGAATCTACTTTTGCTAATACTAAAAGACAAGTAAAGGAGAGTGCTTCAGAGAAAGTTGAAGATACTGTAATCTCTGCTCTTCATGATAAACATGAAAAGAACTATTTATTTTTTGATAGTGGTTGTTCACATCACATGACTGGTGATAAGAGTTAAGTATTTTAAACTTGGAAAATATGATGGAGGCTTAGTTAAGTTGGGAGATGATACTAGTGCTAAGATTTATGGGATAGGTTTTATCAATTTTGATGGCAAGAATAATAATAATGATGCCTACTATGTTAATGGTTTAAGGAATAATCTCTTGAGTGATGGATAGATGTGTAGTAAATGATATAATATTGTATCTGAGGATGAGAGATGAGAAATTAGGAAAGGATCCAGAATGGTGATTACTGCAGGAAAGAAGTCTAAAGGAAATATTTATCAACTTAAGGGTGTTGATGGTCATTGTCTTAGATTAATGATAGTTGGTTATGGAATTGGAGGATGTGTCATGTGAATTTTGACAACTTGGCGAGGATCAGTGTAGTGGAAGGTGTAAGAGATTTATCGAGGATTAGAAAGCCTATTAATCATGTTTGCAAAGATATTTAGTTTGGAAAGCAAGATAGAAACTTCTTTAGGTCAAAGGAACAATCTACTATTGGACTACTAGATTTGATTCATATATATCTTTTCAATCCTAAAAGAGTAGTCTACAAGGTGACAAGTACTTTATGATATTAATTGGTGATTACTCTAGATATACATGGGTTACTTTTCTTAGAGAAAAATATGATGCATTAGATAGATTCAAGGCATTTAAGGCTATGGTTGAGAATGAAACAAATTTGAGAATAAAATGTTTGAGGTCTAAAAGAGGTGGTGAATTCACTTCTAATGAGTTTAACATATTTTGTGAAGTTCATGGAATAAAGAGGCAACTATTTGCTCCTAGAACTCCTCAGCATAATGGAGTTGTTGAAAGAAAGAACAAAATGATTCAAGAATTTGCTAAATCAATGATTACAAAAGGAGGTCTACCAAAAGTTTACTAGAGAGAAGCTATTCATACTACTATTGATGTGTTTAATCAAGTTCAAGAAAAAGATAATAGTATTAAGACCCCCTATGAGATATGGTGTGGAAGAATTGCCACTGTCAAGTATTTTAGTGTATTTGTCTAGAAGAAAATGTTATATTGGAAGGGATGAAGAAAATTTAGGGAAATTTGATGCTAGATGTGATGAAGGTATCTTCCTTGGATACTCTACTAGAAGAAAATCCTACAGATGTTTCAATAAAAGACTAAGAAAGATCGTAGAGAGCACAAATGTCAAGGTGGATAAAGAATTGAAGAATTTAATTGAAGTTGATGGATATGCATTAGATTAACCTTAATTGCATAGAACTTGAAGAAGTTTTGGAAGAATAGGAAAATTAGAATGAAGAAGAAAAGGCTCTAGTGGTGTCCCCAAAGACACCTAAATATGCGCAAAAGAATCATTCAAAAAATAAAAACATTTGATGCAAGAGGAAAGGAGTATTGACAAGAAGTGGAGTTGTTGCTACTAGTGAAATAAATGTGTTTAATTTCTAAAGTTGAACCTAAGACAGTAAGTGAAGCATGTAAAGATGAGCATTGGATGAAATCTATGAAAGAATATATGCAGATTGAGAAGAATCAATCTTGGGAATTGGTCCCTAGATCAGCAGATAAAAACATAATTGGATCAAAATGGGTAATCAAAAAAAATTTGAATGAGAATGGAGAAGTGGTTAGAAATAAAGAAAGACTTGTAAGTTAGGGCTCTCACAATTAGAAGGTATATATTTTCAGTTGACCTTTCCTCTAGTGGCAAGGATGGAAGTGATAAAAATGTTTTTTTGCATTTGCTACATAGAAAGATTATAAATTTTATCAAATGGATGTAAAGTTTGCATTTTTCTAATGGTGAATTGGAAGAAGTGTACATGGAACAATTGGAAGGATTTCAATTTTCAAATAAACTGGATATAGTCTACAAATTGAAAAAGGATTTATATGGATTAAATCAAGCTCCTAGAGCTTGGTATGCAAGGTTGGATAGATATTTGATTGAACAAGGTTTCAATAAAGGTACGATATATAGTAATTTGTATTTCAAAATTGAAAATGACAAGATCTTGATAGTAGTTGTATATGTTGATGATATTATCTTTGGAAGAAATGAAACAATGTGCAAAATGTTTGTTGAAGAAATGCAAAAAGAGTTTGAGATGTCTGTGTTTGGTGAGATGAATTTCTTTCTTGGGCTGAAAATCAATCAAACAGAAAAAGGAATTTTTATTTCACTGTAAAAATATTTAAAAGAGGTTTTGAAGAAATTTGGAATGGTTCCAAACGGGTATGCACTCCTATGGTGACTGGTTGTAAATTGAGAAAAGATGATGATTCACCTAAGGCTGATCAGAGCAAGTGTAGATCTATGATTGGAGGATTGTTGTATTTAATTGCTATTAGACCAGATATTATGCATGCAGTTTGTCTTGTGGCTAGATTTCAAGAAGACCCTAAAGAAACACATCTTTCTACTATTAAGTGGATATTCAAATATTTGAATGGCACTCTAGATTATGGCTTGTGGTATCTTAGGTATACTAATTTTATGCTAGGTGCTTACACAAATGAAAATTGGGAAAGTTGTGTTGATGATAGAAAAATCAAAAGTGGCAGTGCATTCTTTCTTATTTGCAGATTGATGTCATGGTTAAGTAAAAAGAAAGATTTAGTTTCCTTATCCACTATAGAAGTTGAGTGTATTTCTGCAACATCTTACTATACACAAGTTTTTTGGATGAAACAAACATTGAAAGATATCAGAGTAATGATGATGATCCCATGATTTCTATCTTCTATGATAATACAAGTGAAATTAACATTTCAAAGAATTCAGTGATGCACATGTTGGAATATTATTGTCATTGATGTCAAAAGGTGAGACCAGTGGTGAAACAAAGATTAGATTTGTGAAGGGTTCTTTGAGTGCTTTACAGAGATATAATTTATAGGTACTTATGGTGTGCATTCAAAAGGATATATATTCCAAACATCATCAGGGAGACTTTACATTTTTAGAAGGAAGTGCTTAAGTGTCTCTTCGGTACTATGATGGTGGCTTACAAAATTACTGGATAAGTATTCATCGAGCTGACAGTTGTTCTTTGACAAGACTTACTTGTCAGTCCCTTCAAAATCATGATGAGTGGTTGTCTCGACTGTATAGGAGCGAATTTTCACCCCTTTTGCAAATTCCCCTTTCACATACCCTCACCTTAGAAAATCAAAACTGAAGGAAAAATTCCACATCACCCACCTACCTTCCATCCACTTGGTGTTTTTCTTGTGTCTTTGTGAGGGAATATTTATCGAGGATGAATGCACGGTGCATGGATGTCTATGTGGTGCGCCACCATCCCTGACGTATTCCTACATCTGAAGTTGGCAGAGGCATTACACACCTGATCGGGGTTGAATTGTAACATCCCTCTTTTACCAATCAACTTGAAAATGGAAGATTCTTCTCACCCCACCTTTAAAAACATTCTTCATTCATTCATTCCATATTCTACACATCCATTTTGATCTTCTATGCATTCACTTCATCTCTCTCAATAGTTCATTCACACTCTCAAGCATTCTAGCACTCTATCTTTGAGCATTACAACTGCATTGACACTCCATAAATTCCACATTGCAAGTGTGAGGCATCTATAGAAGTTGTGGGCTTGGCATCTTTCGAGACCCCCCTTTATCATCGTTGTGACTGTGGTGACTTTTCCAAGTTCATACCTTGCATTCTCCCTCCATTGGCTAATGAGATTTTGGGTGGAGGTGGTATCGCTTCACTCCTATCCTTTGTGATTTGATAGAGTAGCATCTAGTATTGTTTTGTAGTGTTTATTGTAATCTATCTTTCTACTTTCTTTATCACATATTCTACTCCATTGCTTTTTGGATATCCATGGAGGTGGAAACACCAAAATGGGGGTCTTACTGAGGTAGGCCCCTATATAGCCCCAACAATTTCCCCCATCTTGTTGTGATTAGGTGGACGTGCACTTAGAGCTAGCTGGAAAACAAGCACTTTTGTGAGATCATATTCATCACCCTAAATTTTATTTACTTTCTTTATCATCTCTTTCTCTATTTCTCATACTTCATTATTTTGTTTACCTCGTGAAAATCAACTAGCTAGGTTGTCAATAAGCTTTTAGGTATTATACTTTGTGTTTTCTAGTTGTACAGATGCCAATGCACCAAAGAGATGCTAGTGCGCCATGCTATCATCCTAGAACCACGTTGTCATCCTTGGACAGAGAGTTGTTTGAGGTGCAGTACCGACTCTAAAAGCTAGCTCGCATAGCCTAAACCTGAAGTTCGGGTCTGTAGAGTGACAAAAGTACTACATAGTGCTCTTCATTCTCTATCCTCACCCCAAGACATCCTTTAGAGTGAGGGAATTTAGGGCAACCCTCTGCTCTCGACTCTTTGTGACCTAGAGCCTTGATGTGGTTGGTCCCCCTTTCTTACATTTTTAGTGAACCTGACATGAACAACGTCTACCCATTTGTCTGTGTTGAGGATTTTACCTCATGCCTTGATATTTTTGTAACCCTAAGTGTTGTAAAGGTTTATGAGCATCACAACCTAGTCTATGAATTCTAGGTACATTGTTAGAAGAAGTGTGCGACACTTATCGATGGAGAAGACGAAGGTCACTTCTAATTTCACCTCTAGTTTCTCCACTGGTTTAGCTAATGTGTTTACCACTGATTTTCCTATGGGATTCGATAACAAGATGGGTTTCATAGATGAGACCACTCAAATTCCTACTCTTCCAACATCCCTTGTGGCTTCATCCATGGATGAGGATGAGGATGTGCATGTCCCTGTAGAAAAAAATTTGGCATTGGATAACAAATTGGCAGACCTTATGAATCATTTAGAGAAAGCACCAAACATGGCAAGATCTGCTAGGCTTACTAGAAAAATGAGACATTTGTTAAGAAAGGACTAGATAGGCATAGAATTCTTACATGGCCTTGCCAATCTAAGTAAAGCTTATGTACCTTCGTATAAGACTAGATTGAGTACCACCTGAGGAGAAGTGCTCGATACCTATGAAAGAAAAATAGGCGTTTCCATGCCTTCCACATCTATATGCATGGTTGAGACAGGGCCCTCGATTAGTGTTTCATCTTCTTCTCAAAATCCCCCCCACTATCAAGGAAAGTAAAACATCCCTTGGATTCAGTTTCACCCCTCCTATTAGCCCCAATGGCGAAGGCTTTGGTGGAATGAGTGGCGGTGGTTCTGGTAGTAGAGGTGGCACCAGCGGGGGTGGCTTTGATGGAGGCCATGGAGGTGGCTCTAGTGGAGGTCCTACCGGTGGTGGTGGCTCCAACAGAGGTCACAACGGTGGCTCTAGAGGTGGTTCCAGAGATGGTTTTGGTGGCGATGGTTCTGGAGGCTCCACTAGTCCTTTGTAATCTACTGACCTTATTTTGAATGCGCTGCTTTAGAATATGGGCCATATGCAAAAAAAATTGGCGAGTCTCTCCCAGGCCTGGCCTTGCCTATCTTTGAACCCTTTTCCCAACATATCCCATTTTTGGTAACAATCCTAAGTATTCCCTTCCCACAAGGGATGGAGATTCCCAAATTTGAGAAATATTGCAACAAAGGGGAGCCACAAACGCATGTTTCTGCCTTTAATTCCATGTGTATAGACTTCTTCCATCACGACACATTGATGGAAAAATTATTTCCTCAATCTCTTAAGGATACAACACTCAAATGGTATTGTTCCTTACTTGAAAACTCTATCTTCTCATTTGATCAACTTGTAAATCAGTTTCTCTAGTAGTTCCAAGCCAACATTAGACCAAAGATGACCTTTTTGGATCTTTTATGATGCAAGCAAGGGGATAACGAGAAGATAACTCATTTCATAGTGCGATACCAAGCGCTTTTTTCATAGATCTCATACCTGTTGCCCAATTTTGACATGCTGAAGATTTTCATAGGAAACCTACAAAGACCTTGGAAGGAAAAGTTTTCCCTCATGAAGTACCCTTCTTTTGCACATCTAGATGTTGCATTATGAGAATATCAACAAATGGTAGTTTAGTTCGAGGGATCTTTCTCACGCTCCCATTTAGAAGGAAAATTCATTGTATCAATCTTAGGAACAGGTAAGGTTGTTGTGAATGTAGTAGCCACAACGAATGATAGGTTGTTGTGAATGTAGTAGCCACAATGAATGATAATAGCCTCAGCAACAACAATTTTATAAAGTTAGCAAAATCTTATTCTTCCATCTTGCAGAAGTTGTTGTTAAGGATAAGATCATAACGTTGGAGAACCCTCAACCTCTCAAGGAACCTTACCCTAATTGGTACGATGCAAATTCCTTCTATCAATACCATCGAGTCAATGGAAATGATATTGAATGATGCATGCGCCTGCATCAGGGTGAAACTGCAAAAGTGGTTTACAATTTGAGTGAGGAAGGAAAAGTTGAAAAAAATGACCCCATGCAAAAAAAAAATGTTTTTGGGGTTTGAGCAAACTAATAGATTTGAATGAACCAAAAGAGGGTTCGCTAGAACCTAGGTTCGAGCAAACCCATTCAATGCAAGTTCCTGCCATCCCTGCCAAAAAACACAATGAAAACCCCTTTTTGAAAGGGGGTTTGCTAGAGCCCCCCCTAGTTCAAGCGAACCCCCCTGGTTCGAGCGAACACCCCTTTTCCCACCTTCCTTCGCTCTTGCACCAAAAAAATTAGAATTTTTTCCCTTCGAAGCTCAGGTTGAGGATGAAAATGAAGGAGACATCACAAACCCAACTAGAATATGGTAGTCCTTGGAATGAGCTATCCAACGACTATAATTTTAATACATATGTTTTGGTTTTATTATGTATTTGGGTAAAAGTACAAAGTCGTGTTACACTTTTAGCCAACTTATCAACACAACTGAATTTAAGTATTTCTAACTAAAAATCAATTTTAGTTAAACATATATGATCTAGTAAGATTCATTATAGCTAAGCTGGCTAAAAGTGTGACATGACTTCAAAGCTCAGGTTGAGGATGAAAATGAAGGAGACGTCACAAAACCAACTAGAATATGGTATTCCTTGGAATGAGCTATCCAATGACTATAATTTTAATATGTTTTGGTTTTATTATGTATTTGGGTAAAAGCACAAAGTCGTGTCACACTTTTAGCCAACTAATCAACACAACTGAATTTAAGTATTTCTAACTAAAAAACAATTTTGGTCAAACATATGATCTAGTAAGATTCATTCTAGCTAAGTTAGATACTTCCACAAAATTTTCAACTAAAATTGTTGGCTAAAAATATGTGGAGCACCACTTTGAGTCCAATTTACAAAAAAATAAAATTATTTGAAAAATTTGAAGTTTCAATAATTCTTGCTAATGTAAATAACATTTTTTAAAAATATAAAAATACAATTTTGTAGATCCATAAGTGTAGTTTTCAAAAATATATTTATTTTAATAGTTTAATTATTTTTTTATATTTTATTTTAAATTTTTACTAGAAGTAGCTTCTCATCACAAAATATTAGGTCAACTGATTACTATGCCAAGGAAAAATACTAAAACTTATTAAAAAAAATTGAAAAAAATATGATGCACTAGATAAAAGAATCTATTTTAAGATGGCATAATTATTTTTCCATTTTAGATAAATATTTAATATGAAAGTTGATGTCTAATGAAAACAATTTATTTTTTATTCATACACATTTTAATATTTATTTAAAAATATATATTTATCAAAATTGGAAAAATGTATATCCATGGACTAAAATTTCAAGTTATAAATACACACAAAAAATTTGAAAGAAAAAAAAAATTTACTATAAAAAGTTTGACGTCCCATGCAACTTCATTTTTCAGCATTTTATCAACAACTAAATTATAGTTTTAATTTATTAAAAACTAGTTTAAAATAATTTTTTAATATTTTTTTTTAAATACAAACATAAAATATACTATAAAATACATATTTTACTAGCTTACATCATTTCAAAATTCAAAACATACATACCACTTTTTAGTGATTCAAGTTTAAAAATTGGATTGACATTGGTTGTTTCCTTTATAAAGTGTGACATAGCTTTGTGCTTTTACCCATTTATTTTTCTAGTTTTATTAAACATAGGTTTTTCACTGAAAATCAAGCTCTTTGTTCTGCACATGTGGAAAAATAGCAAATTATCAATTTTTTTTTGAAAAATATGAGTGCACCAGATATTGAAGTCCTTGATCCAACAAAAAAAGTTATGCGTTATATGGTCTGCCTATGTCTGAATTGTAATTGGCTTGAATTTGAAACTTGATTAAAGAAAAAATATTCAATAAATAACTATCAGAGTTAAAAATATAAATTTGAAAGAATTAGAATTTTATCCTTCATGGAAAAAAAGTCATGCCTTATACGGTGACCATCGCTCGTTAAAAATATTGTTTTCTAAAAAAAATGGTTTTTGAAGGAGATGGAAAAAGAAGTGCAATCTGATTCCAAATTTTTTGAAAAAAATATATTTAGAATCTACAAACAAAATATCACAAATCACTAGTTCACATCATTTTCAAATTCCTCATAGTTTAGCTGCTATAGGTGCTTGAAAGTGAAGATTTAGTTACAAAAAAATATTTCAGTTTCTAGTTTGGCCAAAAATTGTAAACTAGTATTGTGGGATCACCCATCACAAGATATAGGACCACATCAAGGACAATACTATTTGCTTCAATGGGAGTAAGAAAAATGCAAATAAATCTATAGTAAAAGAAAATAGTGAGTTGTAGATATACATGGACCCGTTTTTGTCTCATTCTGCTAACTTAATTATTGATCCTTCTGATTCTACCACTCAACCCTTAGCGTACATTAACATTGTCATAGTTACTCCTTCCACATAGCCTACAATTGGTTCATCATATGTGACATTCACCTTGTAGGATATTCCCTTGAAAAACAAGCCCTCTCCCCTTTACATTTTTGCTCGCCTCAATGGAAACATTGTGACGAGGATCTTAGTCAACCCTACGAGCTGAGTGAATGATATCATAGAGGAGACGTTATGGCTGAATTCATCACAAATGGATGAGTATGAAGAAACAAAATATACCATTCGTACACATGATGGCCTCTCTCTCAAGCTGTATGGCTCAATAAATCTTTTCGTCCTAGTTGGTCCTAGGGATGTGAACACAAATTTTGATGTTATCCCATAATTTGATTTGTTTACGGTGAAGTTAGGCATACCTTGGCTAGATTACATGAACAAAATCACTTTTTTCATTCATAAATGTATTAAATTATCCCATGAAGGTGTTGTGCATGTCATGAATGACACTAGATACTAGCCGTTGGTGTCTCATGGGGGCTACTCATTGGATCATTTTTGGCGTGCCCTGGTCAATCCACTTCCCCCAAGAACAAACCTACTTTACTAAAACTATGTGAGTTACAAGATTAGGGGAAAAGGACAACCAAAACTGACCCTTCTGGTAGTGCAACAGTGAATTGTAGATTTTTTTTCTCTAATGCACTCTAACTCTTCTAGGGTCTTTCACCTAAAAGGAGAGAGCTTAGGCCAAAAATGTTAAGGGTTCATTCAATTTATGTTATGTATGATGCTATATGAACTAAATGACATGAACTAAAATGCAAGTAATTGATCTGCAAGATTGAATATGAATGAAAAACCTAAGAAACAAGTGATGTTTGAAAACAAATCATGTATTGCAAAATCACTTAGAAATGAATGCAAAACTAAACTGAATTGAATCAAACTGAAAGTGTGCACCTGAAATATGCATGAGGACTAGAAATGACTTCTAGAATTCTATTGATGCTAAAATTTAGGCCTGGTGGGACTCATTCACCATTTTGGGCGAATCAGTCCCAATTTTGCCAAACTGTACCAAAACTTGTTTTTGACAAAAGGGTATCTAAAAATGTAAGAATCCAAAAATTGACCTTGGGGTGGGAATCATTCACCACCCATGGTGAATGAGTCCACTTTTGAATTTTAAAATTTTCAAAGGTGGATTTCAAAGCTTCTGGTTTGCACTTTGATGCTCTACAAGTGTCCACTTCTGAAACTCTGATTTACGGGTCTGAAAATGAGATTTTGTTGATATTTTGACTTGTTGAATGAGAAGAAGACTTGAGAAACCTTGTAACTTGATATTCAATTATTTCTAAGCTTCCAAGAGTCCCAAATCTGCAAACACACAAGACAAGAGAGAAATATTGAATGTTAGGGCATGGGGTTTGCCTTGGGCAAACCCCGTTTAGGTAATTAAACCAAAATGATGAAAGAATGGAATGAAACATGCAATAATTGAATAGATTACCTTTCCATGATGATAGATCTTGAAAGTTTGTAGCAAAACATGTAGAATCTAACCTTGAATGTCCTTACAAGCTTTCTTAATGACTTGTAAAGATAAAACCCTAAGTTGTTTGATTTGAGATGGAAGATTGGTGGATGAATATGTGAATTAAGTTAATGTATGTAAAAATGAGTTTATATAGGTGATTTTATAGGAAATTCACCTTATTTTCTTGTTAATTAGATCCCTAAGGCCGACATGGAGAAAATTAAACTTAAAACCTAATTTTTCCCACTTAAAACCCTGAAAATGGCTGAAATGGGACTCATTCACCACTAATGGAAAATGGGTCCCACCTAAATGGGACTAATTCGCCACAAATGGCAAATGGGTCCCACAGGGGCCATTTTTGCTAGCTAGAATGCCAAGAAGTAAGAAAATTAGACTTATATGATGACTATGTCAGTTATTTGATCAAATTATTCCTTGGCATGCACAATATGGGTTAATAGGGGCCTATTAGTGATGATGTAAATGTAAAATAGGGCTTGGGACACAAAATTCAATGTGAAAGTGTGATTAAATACACTTTACAACACTAAAATGAGGTCCACATAGCCTCAGAAGGTATAAGAACCAATGTGAATTTGCAAGACACATTACAACACTAGTTTATCATTAAGTTTAAGTTAAAAATCTTCTGGATTGATGTAATAATGTTATTAACATATATTATAATGTTGAATTAGAGAGAAATAGGTTAATTAAGTCTAGAAAAATGTGAAATTCCTTTACAAGACATCGTTAAAAGCATGTTATTCAATTTATAAGGGTCCAAGACCTAATGTGGATGCATACAATGCCTCACAACACTATATTAAGGCCTCATTAAGTCCATTTTATCATGAATTAATCCCATGTCAAGAAACGGGTACTTTTTTCTATGACACATTTAGCCCCCACTTTAGTGAGAGGATGAACTTGCTTCAAACTCACACTAAAGTAGACATTCAAGAGAGATCCTTATGTACAGATACATATGAAAAAGAATGACAAAGATCAAGGGGGTTGCGTAAGCCCCCAGGATCTAAGATCCTAAGTCAAACCATAAAGATACAAAATCATGCAATGGAAAGAGCTAAAGGAAAGAAAGATGGGGTGAAAATGATGTACTCACTCTGGGACCACAAAACTCTAGGTTTTCTATTGGGTGAGAAGGCCAAAACATACTCACTTTGGGGCCATAAAAATTCTTAACATCCATGGGGTGAGAAATACCAAAAGGTGAGGAACATATGCTAGTTGGTATGCACTCACAAACACAAAGGTGGATTTGGGGAAAAGTCATGCCGCTAGGTGGGCTTCCTACTCAACCATATCAAAGTTATACCTCCTGATAACTTTAACAAGGTGCCACAAGGGAAGATGGTTTTCAAGCTCCATGAGGTAAGAAAAATTTTGTATGCTTGACACTCATAGACATTGTTAATGCAAAATAGTGTAAGGATTGTTCAAAGGAAATTTTCTTTGTTTGTGAAACATCTCATCTTAGGGAACATCATGCTCAATGTCTCCAAAAGAGGATAAGTTCCAATGATCTCATCTTGTTTCCAAGAGAGGAAAAGTGCAAGGTCTCATCTTGGGGAACATTGTACCTAATGCTTCCAAGAGAGGAAATCACAAGAAAAAGAAAATCACACAATGAAATGTGAGTGGTGATGTATGCCCCCACTTTAAAGTAGTTGTGAGAACCCGTACTGAGAGCAATTGATTTAAAGTAGAGGATAAAGAGGAGACATGAGAGCTTAAACAAAAAACCCTATTCCAAGTCATATGTTTCTGATAAGCTATGTCATGAAAAAGGGGAGTATGTCACATGTGAGCCAACCTAAGGCATATGTTCCACATCCCAAGCTTGCTCTTATGTATTCATGAAAGGTGAACGACTATCCCAAAGGAGGCAACAAAAAGTGACATATGAGGACAAGGCTACTACACCTCTTACCCCTGCTTAGTGCAGGACAAAGGTGATCCAAAATGATTGATGAGATGTGTTGTGCATGTTTTGCACACATGCCCTGCCATAGGCAGGGACCACCTTTTTTTTCGCTCCCAACAGGATGCTTTGCTCCTGTCTTGTTTTACGTGCCTCATTTTCCAAGCCCAAATTGGTCATGTTCTTTCAAACGATCAAATTCCCCTTACCAAATTCACCTACTTAGGGTATTCAGATCCATGGAGAAATGAAGTCCCCCGTCCCTTTTCTGCCCATTTGTCTTGTTTTTGCTGGCTTGGTCCTTGATCCCTCGATTCACTTTTTTCTATATTTTTTACTTTGGGGACAAATTTTTGGTGGATTTGGGATGTGTTTGTGGTGCCTAAGTGAACTGCCAAAGTTTCACCAACGTTCCATTAAGTTTCGGTGGTTTCGAAACTTTCCCTCTGGAACTCCCTCCCTCTTTGGCTATTTTGGAAACATCTGTGGACCCCCACTGGTCCGGTTTCCACATTTTTGACTTTGGGGGAAACTTTTTGGTGGATTTGGGATGTTTTTGTGGTGCCTAAATGAACTATCAAATTTTTGTCAACGCTCTGTTAAATTTTGAGGGTTTCAAAACTCTGTCCCTCTTTGTCTGTTTTGGAACATCTGTGGAGCCCCAGCGACCAGGCCTTTGGTACCAGGCCCCTTTGTGGCCATTTTCGGGACTCTGTCCCTATGTGGCCATTTTGAAACATCCGTGGAGCCACGGTGACCTGGCCTCTAGGACCCGGCTCCTCTGTGGCCATTTTGAACATCTGTGGAGCCCTGGTGACTTGGCCTCCGGGACCTGGCCCCTCCGTGGTCATTTCTGGGACTTCATCCCTCCGTGGTCATTTTGAACATCTGTGGAGCCCCAACAAGCCGGCCTCTGGAACCCAGTCCCTCCATGGCCGTTTCTAGGACTCCATCCCTCTGTGGCCGTTGCCGGGACTCCACCCCTCCGTCATCGTCCAAGACTTTCCTTCTGGGCCGCCGTGTGCTCATTGACTTTTCAAAAGGGTGGTGACCCTCTAGCTTTCCCCTTCTAAGCTTTCGGTTTTCAAATGAGTCCAATGTTAAGGACTTTTTTTTGGGCACTCTTCCTTCCCCTTTTCCCATGTGCTATAATTGAAAAATCTTGGTTTTGCTATGTTTTTTGGGGTACGGGAACTTCCCTTCCTGCTTGCTGTCCCCCATTCGCTGCCCACCCCCTTGGGCCCACATTAATGTTTATGGTCCAAATGAGCTCCAAATATGAATATTATGATGTTTTGATGATGCATGGATGAATTTAACAAGGATTTTGCAAGATTTGACTAACATTTTCCTTGATTTGTGTATGAAAGCACTTATAACGTCTCATGTACGTAGGATTCAAGGAAGGCTACTATAGGTTCGTTGGGAGACCCATCGAGAAAGTTGAACAAGGAATGCACATAGCACCTGTCACCATTCATTTCATGTTCACCTCTCCCCCTAGCACCCACCAACAAGGTTAGAATAGGAGAAGGCCTGTGCCAAGGAAGTCAAGGACAAAAATGCAAGGGTGTGGCCTTGAAGAAAGCATAAGGGAGTTGTCCACCTGAATCAGGGACAACCAATCTATTGATGCCAATCGTCGACAGGCTCATTTGATCCAAGGAAGAGCACTGCAAACACATCAAGTAAGAAGACAACTTTCAAGTAGTTTCAACTACAGTAAAAGGGCAATCATCTAAATGATGAAATTGCTACAACACCTAGCACTAGATGAAAAAATAGAGAAAAGACAAGAAATGTATTTTTAATTGCTAGATAATGGGGGTTAGGTGAAACCCTAATGTAATCAAATCTGGTCCATTCTATGTAATTCAATACTAGCCATTCATTTGGGCTTTGGAAAACTATAAATAGGGGCTTACCCCTCATTTGTAAGGGTTGGAGAGCTATTGTAAAAAGCATTTGCATCAATAGAAGACAACATTGCATGATTTTATGGATGTTCTCTTTGATTTTGCTCATCTTGGATGCATTGTTCTACCTTCTATGTTAGTTTTAGTATTAGTTTCTTGAATGGTTGTCATGATGGTGTTGCTGTTATAGTATTTGATGAGCTTCCAACCCATACTTTTAGCACTTGTTGATGACAAGCTATTGTGCAAAGTTAGCCTGGCCTTCTTTATGTCATTGTTGCAACCTAGTTCAATTGCATGTTCATGATGTGTATGTGTAATTTGAAAATCAGCAGACCTTAGAAGATTGCATTGGTTTTGTGTAGTTGTAGGTTTCTCTTGGTCAAGAAAAACTCAGTTTAGGAAGTCTGTCTACTTTAGCAACCACCATTGTTACTGTTCATTCATAGCTTAGGATTAGAAAAACTTTCTTAACCCTTCTCCTTTTGCTATTTCTTTTAGTCCTTGGTTAGAGTAGGATCTCAAGCATCACCATGAAACTAAATTAGATGAACTTGATGAGTTTTAGCTTGTTGTTTTGAGTGGAAAACTACTGTTCATTCACTTCTAGCACTTTAAAACTGCTTTTGCAAACCCAACTTCCCATGCTTTGTAACTCATCCGTAAGTCTGCCTTGTGATTCTAGCAAATCACATGAAACAACTGAGATATTCCAAGCACTGCCAAGAACTGGCATTAGAGACCCTGGGATAGTGTTCTGCAATCTGATTGTGGAAGATTGTCTTTCAAGAGAGGTGATGCACCTATGCATTACCTGTGTTGAGAAGTACATAAAAAACACATCAACAGAACTGGCGCTAGAAGGAGGGCATGACAAGTTGAGGCTACAAAGTTGAAAGTTGGGACTTCGAAAAGAGCACTTTCAAAGAAGAAATCTAAGATAGGGAGATCTCTTTTAATGCTAAAAATCAGAAAATTCTGAAGGCAAGTAGAAGCTAAGTGAAAATGGAGCAGCATGCACAAATTGACATCACTCAGCTGCATTTAAATTTGAATAAGAGACTAAAGAAGCCATTGCAACAATTTGCATTGGCAGATAGATATTGGATCCATTGCACTCACAGGCACAACGAATTAGGATGTTTGACTTTCTTGAGTAGAATTGAAAGGATCTTGTAGGGAGAAATTCCCTTTGGGAAATATACCAGCCTTTAGCCCTTACAGACCCAGAGGAAAAATTGACAACCATGGCAGCCAAGGCATTCAAGGAGCTGATCCAGGAACATTTGAATAGCAAAGATAAACAAAGATTGGAGGAAATATTGATGTCTAGTTGGTGCAAATTTCACAATGCAGTCCACTCCAAATTCACTTGCTTGTCATGCACAAAAATCATCGCTCAGCCAAGGGTTGTTCGAAAAAGTTGGAGTGGCCAACTCCCAATGATGAGAAGTTATCCAATGAGCCAAAAGAGCTGTCAACATCCAGAGGACATCACATTGAAGATGAACCAAGAAATTTGACATGAGCTAGTGTTGGGACAACAAATGTTGAAGCTGAAAATGACAAGGAAGAAGCTGGTTTCAATAGGATAGCAGAACGCTGTGATGGAAATTTAGTTGGAAGGGAGTTGGAAAGTCTTTCCTCTATCAACAAAGAACCGTCCTCTAATCTAGAAGAGGAGTCATTGGAAGTTGATGAATCAAGAAAGTCTGCAATAGTGCATGTTGGGACAACCAATGAAGATGCTGAAGAACAGGAAGAAGAAAAGGTTGACAACCTTGGAGCAGCAGAAAATGACAACGAAGGTATAAGTGAAATCAAACTAGAAGACCTCCCCTTCACCAATGACAGTGATCGAGGATCTGAAAAAGCATATTTGGAGGAGTGGGAGCAACCACTCGCCACGGCTGTCTACCATCAAGCTTCTTCTTCAAGTGATGATGAGGACTCGATAGCGAAAAGATATAACCAACTCGTCTCCAGATTAGCAAAGGATTGGTCTGAACTAGGATGTCAAGTGGATTTGGAGGTATTTCTATTGCCAAATTGGTGTAGAATTCATGATTCATCACACTCGGAGTCCACATGCGAATTGTGCCAAGAAGCCATGAAACAAGTCAAAGAACAAGCAAGGAAACCAAGTGCCTGACCTCCTCTACTTGTTGCCCGGATCAAAGTAGAAGACCAAGAGCCTGAACCGAGTGATGGCTCAGCTTAAGGTGGACCTCAAGAGGATGTTGGGGAAGCAATATAAGAAGGACAACAATACAGTTTTAAACTTCCGAGCAATGAAGTAGATCAAGTGAGAATGTTGTCCACCAGTCACCAAGAAGTTCTTCCTCTTGAAGAGCAGTTGTATGCCATGGATGATGGGATTTTTGGCGAGTCTTGGAAGGAAATTGTAAAATAGACTTTGGTCCCCTTGATGAGGTGACATCAATTGATGACTTCTTTCCATTGGGAGCTACACTACGGAGGTATGCTCATGCCAAGGAAGAGCACATCCCAAAAGATGGTAGCGATGAATACATACTCCTTGAGCCCCCGAACAGTGATGCACTAGAGTTTCCAAATTGGGAGAGGGGTTCCTTCTCTGTCTATAGCGATGGTGACCAAGAAGAAATGACTGAACACCACGAGGAAATCCATGAACAACAAAGTAAAGAAGACAAAGGAGGAGGTGTTTCAATGGCTGCCAACAAACATGACATGCTTGGTCAATTACATGATTTAACTGGTGGTTCTTCTGCTTTGATCATTGCTAATCCTCCCTCATATTCAGATGGCTGCAATAGGATAGATTTGCATATGTCATCGTGCCATGACACTGTACATCAGGAAAATAAGGCTGACACTTGGGAAAGGAGATGGGACAGCATGGTGCCCCTTGAAGACAAAAATCAAGAAGAGGTTTGGGCAACGAAAGCCCAGGAAGATGAGGTGTACTTCCTCGAGGAACAACCAGTGGAGGTTGTGGATCCCACATGAAGATTAGAAGGGGTGTTTTCTGCCCCGTTCTCCTAGTCTTATGCAAGCTTAATGTCTGAAGTGCTGCACCCTCCACCACGCCCGCCCGAGGCTTCCAATGCACCTATCGACAATGCAGTGCTCGCCCTTGACTATCTAACTCTGCCACCTCCATGTGATGACATCCAGGTTCTATCCTTCCTTGCCCCTATTATTTATCATAACTGCACTTATTATTTTGATTATGGGAATGAGGGAAAACAAACATGTTTATGGATTAACCATGGGTTTAGCGAGCCTCCTCAATTACTGATTTTTCATGATGACATGATTGAACTTGAGTGCTGTAACGTTGAATTTCTTTTTTTAGAATATAAAGATAAATTTTCATGGTTAAGAATGATAACGATCACCCATTTGTTTGTGCATCCATTTCAAAATCTAGTGAACATTAATGTCAGCTTGCCCTACCTAAACATAGTGCTTTGTAAATATCTTTGTACATAGCCTATTTTGAGTAGTATAGGTTTCCTATGAATACTCTATTTTCCCGCTTTCCTTAGGTTAGTTGGTGTGTGTAGGTTGCTTTCTTTGTTGGTTGTTTTGTTTTTGTTTTCTTTCACTTTGTTGCTACTTCACTTAGGGTCCCTCTGCTTTTAGCTGGGCACATCTATGCACACAACAACCATATTTATCGCTTGGGGTTGTTCTACATATTTCTTTGTCAAACTCTAATCAAGTCTTCAAAGTGGATGGTGAGGGTCTTTTGTTAGTGTCAAGTGATCTGGGTGTTTGATTCAAAGAGGATAAGTTGTTGGTTTAATCTGAATCTGACGTATTCTAAAATCTTATAGCTCTTACACATCTTAAGAATCTGGCGGTCACTGTAGGGGCTTTTGTGAAGTCTAGTTAAGTGAAAAATCTAAAATTCTACTCTAGCGCCACTGTGATTCTCAGCCCTAAGCGCGAGTTTCAATGCTTGCAGGTTGAAATAAAAGAGTTGAAAAGAGAAAAGAAAGAAAGAAAGAAAACTTTGAAAATTGAAAGAAAGATAAAATTCAACTTTTCAGGAGTATCCGAGGAACTCTACCGGGGCTATGGATGCCCGGCCGACAGTAGAGCAATGTTCGGGAGAATTACAACAACAACCTCATCGGGGCTATGGACGCCTGACTAGCAATGAGGGAATGTCCCAGATGCTTTTGGATTTAGAATAACTATGTAGCTTGACTTGATGGAGCTTTGGTTCTTGTAGCAACTGAAGGATGGGAATTAACGCAATTGCACACACTTGGATTTTCAGCATACTGAAGGTTGGGTTGGCTAGTAGTTTTGATCCTTTGGTTGAGCATCTGATTTGTTTTCCCTAGTGTGAAGGTTGAAACCAAATATTCTAGGTTCATGATTCCAGTTTGTCATCAAAATGCTCTGAAGCATTTCCCCAGTGAGTCACCATTTGTTGTGTATGTTTTGCACACACACCTCGCCGTAGGCAGGGACCCTCTTTTTTTTCACTCCCGATAGATTGCTTTGCAACTGTCTTGTTTTGTGTGCCCCATTTTCTAAGCCCATATTGGTCATGTGCCTTCAAACAATCCAATTCCCCTTACCAAATTCACCTACTTAGGGTATTTAGATATGTGGAGCAATGAAGTTCCCCGTCCCTTTTCTTCCCATTTGTCTTGTTTCTGCTGACTTGGTTCCTGATCGCTTGATTCACTTTTTTCTATATTTTTGACTTTGGGGACAACTTTTTGGTGGATTTGGGATGTGTTTGTGGTGCCTAAGTGAACTGCCAAAGTTTTGTCAACGTTCCGTTAAGTTTTGGTGGTTTCATAACTTTCCCTCTGAAACTCCCTCCCTCTTTGGCTATTTTGGAAACATTCGTGGACCCCCACCGGTTTGGTTTCCACATTTTTGACTTTGGGGGAAACTTTTTGGTGGATTTGGGATGTTTTTGTGGTGCCTAAATGAATTGCCAAGGTTTTGCAATGGTCTATTAAGTTTTGAGGGTTTTGGAACTTCGTCCCTCTTTGGTTGTTTTGGAACATCCATGGAGCCCCGACGACCGGGCCTTTGGGACCCGGCCCCTCCGTGGCCTTTTCTGGGACTCCGTCCCTCCATGGTTGTTTTGGAACATCTTTGGAGCCCCGATGACCTAGCCTTCAAGACCCAGCCCCTCTGTGGCCGTTTTCAAGACTTCATCCCTCCGTGGCCATTTTGAACATCCATGGAGCCTCGGCAACCCAGCCTCCGAGACCCGACCCCTCCGTGGCCATTTTGAACATTTGTGGAGCCTCGACAACCTAGCCTCCGAAACTTGGCCTCTTTGTGGTCGTTTCTAGGACTCCACCCCTCTGTTGTCATCTGGGACTTTCCTTCCGGGCCACTGTGTGCTCATTGACTTTTCAAAAGGGCGGTGACACTCCAGCTTTCCCCTTCTAAGCTTCTGGTTTTCAAATGAGTCCAATCTTAAGGAAGTTTTTTTGGGCACTCTTCCTTCCCCTTTTCCCATGCTCTATAATTGAAAAATCTTGGTTTTGCTATGTTTTGTGGGGTCAGGGAACTTCCCTTCCGGCTTGTTGTCCCCCATTCGTTGCTTGCCCCCTTGGGCCCACATTAATGTTTATGGTCCAAATGATCTCCAAATATGAATATTATGATCTTTTGATGATGCATGGATGAATCTAACAAGGATTTTGCAAGATTTGACTAAATTTTTCCTTGATTTGTGTATGAAAGCACATACAGTGTCTCATGTACGTAGGATTCAAGGAGCATACTACAGGTCCATCAAGAGACCCATCGAGAAAGCTGAACAAGGAATGTGCATAGCTCCTGTCACCATTCATTTCATGTTCACCTCTCCCCCGAGCACCGACAAACAAGGTCAACATTAGGAGAATGCCTGTGCCAAGGAATTCAAGGACAAAAATGCAAGGGGGTGGCCTTGAAGAAAGCATAGGGAAGTTGTCTGCTCGAATAAGGGGAAACCAATCTATTGATGCCAATCGTCAATAGGCTCGTTTGATCCAAGGAAGAACACTACAAACACATCAAGTAAGAAGACAACTTTTAGGCAGTTTCAACTATAGTAAAAGGGAAATCAGCTAAATGATGAAATTGCGATAGCGCCTAGCACTAGATGGAAAAATAGAGAAAAGACAAGGAATGTATTTTTAATTGCTAGATAATGGGGGTTAGGTTAAACCCTAATGTAATCAAATCTGGTCCATTCGATGTAATTCAATCCTAGCAATTCATTTGGGCTTTGGAAAACTATAAATAGGGGCTTGCACCTCATTTGTAAGGGTTGGAGAGCTGTTGTAAAAAGCATTTACAACAATAGAAGACAACATTGCATGATTTTATGGATGTTCTCTTTGATTTTTCTCATCTTGCATGCATGGTTCTACCTTCTATGTTAGTTTTAGTATTAGTTTCTTGAATGGTTGTCATGATGGTGTTGTTGTTATAGTATTTGATGAGCTTCCAACCCATACTTTCAACACTTGTTGATGACAAGCTGCTGTGCAAAGTTAGCCTGGGATTCTTTATGTCATTGCTGCAACCTAGTTCAATTGCATGTTCATGATGTGTATGTGTAATTTGAAAATCAACAGACCTTAGAAGATTGCATTAGTTTTGTGTAGCTTTAGGTTTCTCTTGGTCAAGCAAAACTCAGTTTAGGAAGCCTATCTACTTTAGCAACCACCATTTTTACTGTTCATTCATAGCTTAGGATTAGAAAAGCTTTCTTAACCCTTCTTCTTTTTCTATTTCTTTTAGTGCTTGGTTAGAGTAGGATCTCAAGCATCACCATGAAGCTAAATTAGATGAACTTGATGAGTTTTAGCTTGTTGTTTTGAGTGGATAGCCACTGCTCATTCACTTCCAGCATTTTGAAACTTTATTTGCAAACCCAATTTCCCATGCTTTGTAACTCATCCGTAAGTCCGCCTTGTGATTCCAACAAATCACATGAAACAATTGAGATATTCCAAGCACTGTCAAGAACTGGCATTAGAAACCTTGGGATAGTGTTATGCAATCTAATTGTGGAAGATTGTCTTTCAAGAGAGGTGGTGCACCTATGCATTACCTGTGTTGAGAAGTGCATAAAAACACATCAACAAGATGTATGCTTGAGTGAAAATCAATAGAAATTAGAGGAATGAGGTGCCCCCGCATATGAAAGCATACCAAACTCTTTTAAATATTGGATTTTACAACTCAAAGCTTTACATTCCTTAGTAGAGTGACCATGAACTCTGTCATACATGTAGAATGAAGTCTTGGAATAACATTTCTTTTGAGTTCTGGGAGGGAGGATGAATAAGTGATCTTGGAGGAGTCTCGACAAGATACCCTCTTGATCAATGGGAGAAGATGGTCTTGTAGTTTGTTTCAAGGATACATCTTGCTTAGTATTGGATGTCATACTTACACAGGTTTCTTGAGATTGTGAGATTTTATTCTTCCCATTATAGGAAGGTATAGAATCTAAGAAATTTGAATCGTGAACATTTTGCAAGATGAAATTGACATTAAGTGAAGATGTAATTGTGTGTCGCATATTGGATGAAGGATGATGTCCAAGACCATTAGTTGTAAGGATGATTTAGAAGGGTGTTGTGTGGTATTGTGGATGTTAGGTGGAGGGTTAGCGATCTCTATTACAGGACAATAATCGAGACCATGAGTTGTTTATTATGTGAGAGGTTTGATAGGGTTGCAGATACCTTGTTTGCAAGCACTAGATCCTTTTCCACTATATCCCTATTTTTTTATAAGCTCATAACCTTTTCCATAAAGATTTTTCATGGCTTTTGAATTGGGTAGTTGTTTGTTATTGTGTTCGTCAAAGGTTGTTGTGTATTTTTCTTCTTTCTCTAAAGTGGTTGAGGTGGATGCTTTCGAAAGGTCGTTCAAAGTTGGTGTTGATATGATTGTTGTGTCTTTTCTCTTTTTTGAATCTTTGTGGATGATTTTGTATTCACCCATGAAGTCATGCTCAAAATCTAAGGAACCCCAATTATCTTCTGATAATGTTGTGTGATGTTCAATTTTGTCATTTTGTTCTGTAGGCTCCACTTGTGTGGTTGGTGTTATTGTGTTTAAGGGGTTCTCTTTGGTGTTGTCAAGTTGTAAGGCACTATAAGGTTCAGGGTCAACGTCAAGGGTGTATACTTTGTTGTTGTAAATGTATTTCATTTTGTAATGAAGAGTGGAGGGCACACCATTGATGGCATGAATCCATTGTCTGCCTAAGATAAGATTGCATGAAATTTTGTAAGGAATGACATGAATTGGTGTGTTTAAGGTGAGCATTCCAACCTTAAGAGGCATAGTGATTACTCTAAGCAGTTCTTGTTGACATTGTCAAATACCTTAATAGATATAGAATCAGGTCGAATGGTGGATCTATGAATGCCAAGCCTATCCAAAAGACTCACACTACACATGTTAAGAAACCATCATCTATAAGAGTTCTCTTTATGCCTTTTGTTTTGTATTAAGCGATGGTCATGAAAGCTTCATTTTTTTTTGGTACATCCAAAGAGGGGAACTTATGTTGATGGAAAGTAATGTCGAGATGCATGTTATGGATTAAAGGTTCCATGTCATTTTGGGTTGTACTATGAGGAACCGTAATTTGTTGTAAGGCTATTTGAAGAATAGTGTTGTAATTTGGTGAGTTTTGAAGTAAATCCCAAAGAGAAATTTTTGCAAGAGTATTCTTTAATTGTTAAACAAGATCATACTCCTTTATGTGTGGAATGTAATGAAGAGCACTAGGTGGATTGGGTAAAGGTAAAGGGGTTGGGATTGGTTGTGGTGGTTGTGGATTATTGCGAATGTCATATTTATGAGCAATGGTATTATAACTCGGTTGCTACGATACATTATTATTAGGTGGGTAGAGGATGAATTGAGGTTTGTTTTGAGTTTGTTGTTTGTGTGAAGGGGGGTAGAGAATTAGAAGGTTGTTAGGATGTCCCACGAGGTATGTATGCAGTTCATTGATGGAGGGGGATCAAATGGAAACTTGTGCACTTCATGACCTCAGTGGTCTTGGTTTGATGTATCTCTAAGGAAGGACAACCAAGAATTTCCCTTTTATCAAAGGATGAGACATGATTATTGTTGTCATTTTCTAGCACTGTGATATTCTCCCTAGAAGGAAAGCATTTAAAAGAGCAACAAGCCACATTTTTTTGAAAAGTAAGGTTAGGTTTGTCCAAAATGACGTCATCACTAATAGGGGAATGATCAATTATGAGATTATGAAGAGGGGGATAGTTATGAGAAGGTGTCGGTTGAGTGTTTAATGTTGCTAAGGTCTTAGTCTCATGTGCTATGTTATCTACCCAGAAATGAGAACTTTTAATATGTTTATCCAAGTTTGAAGTGTGTAAAGTAGCTTCATCACAATTGATAGAGGCATCAAGAGAAGGATCATGATGGTTTTGAAATAGATCATACCAAATGGGAGAAGCATTAGAGAAAGGGGTGTCAAGATGCTCATGACTCTTAATAGGGATGTCCTCTAATATCAACCTATCTGCTTGACATCGAGGAGGGATATTAGAAGATGGAAAAGTATGATTTTCATGGTTATGGGGATTATGTGAGGTGGTATTTAGGAATTTTTCTATGTTTTCATTGTCTTATTTGTTAGCATCATCTAAAAGGGAATAAGAAAATGGAAAATCAAGACTCGCAATGCTTGTAACTTCCTTCACCAAGATACCTTCATCACTAATAGGTGAGGTATTGGGAGAAGAACAAGTATGATTGTTATGATTGTCTTCATTACCATTCACACCAATGGGCAATGTAAGATTAAGGATTGTACCAATGGTTTGATTAGGTTTCTTAAAGTATTCATTGTGGTAATCAAAATTGAACTCATAAGAGGGAATGTTGTGCTTATACAATCCACTATTAATGAAATCAAAGCCACATATTTTGAAAGAAAACATGCTATGATGAAAAGGAAAGAAAGTACAATGCAATGACTTAAAAGGAAATGCAATTTTTAGTTTCAAAGTAAGATAATTTTTTGTTTACACAATGCAACAATTTGAAAATGAATTGTTGTGAATGCAAAAGTGAAATGAAACAATGCATGAAATGAGCTAATTGAAGCTAGATTTAACAAAATGCATGTTACAAAAATGCAATTAACTGATATATATAGGTTAAGGCACCAAAAAAAAGCTTAAAAATAGAGTTTTGAGTTCTGTAAAATGCAGTTTCAGGGGTCAAAAGAGAAACAATACAATAGAGAGAAGAGTTGTTTGGGAGCCTTCATAAAGGGGCTTGTATGCCTTCTCAAGTATAGGTAAATCATGAACATCATCAAAGTTATCTTGATCATCATGATGAGCTCTCCCACTAAATGTGTCATGGATCAATGTATTCGTACCATCATCTTCAACTGTGTTTTTTGGTGATTGATCATCTTCTTCCATAGGATCATTAACTTCATCTTCGATATTCATAGCTCCATGTTTGTCAACTTGCAAAACCAAATTCTCCAGGTCATGATAATCCATATCATCTGCCCTAGGGTGCCCCACCTTTATAATAATGATAGACACAAATAAACCATGATCATGATCAAGTGATTATATATATATAATGTTAAAATGATATAAAAATTTACAAATTCAATCAATATAAACACATATAATGAACAACTTACCAATGGACGATAATCATTCCCCCCTTCAACGTGACCATGCTACCTACAATGTTTCTCAGCTATTGTGATTAAAAACCATCTCGTCTTTAAGCCCTTGCAATTATTGCAAGGAAAATAACATTTCCCATCACCCTTTCTTTTCAATCTAGCCCATAATTTATCAAGTGTCTCTTCATTTTGTTTTGGAATAATATTATTTGACATAATTTGTCTTTACCAAGCTTGACTATTTAGATCTTCAAAAAATATCAAACTCACAATCCAATAATTTTTATTAATAGGCAGGTAACAAAATCTAATAGTTCTAATATTTTACACCAAAAAAATTTGGCATGCAACCACCCCTGCAAAAGAGAAGATAGTCTGAAGTTAATGACCCCAAAAAACACTTTAAAATGCTAATTCCAAAACTTATTAAATTCTAATTTTACTATGATTTCCAACTGTTAAGACTCCTAAAATCAGAATATTGAACTTGATCCCAAACTTCCTACAATGATGGAGGTAGTGAGCTAGTAAGAGAAAGTGACCCATTCCTAAGGAGCAACAAGTTGGAATCATCATTGCTAATGTCAATATAGATTTATCCTTTTAGTTAAAGATGCAATGTGTCACTTCTTATGAGGAGCTTATCCCTAGGGCCCTCAACATTGAGAGAGCCCTAATCACACAAGGAAGCACACACTAGTAGAATTTTATGACTAGGTGACTAAAAATTTTAGTCACAACAACTAAAAATGACTGCAATTTTTTGATAAATGAGTAAATAAATTACTAGGTTTGGTTAGTCACAACAATTAAAAATGACTAAGTTCTTAGTCAACTATAAATGAGTAAATAAATTACAATTTAGTAATTAAATGACTAAATAGTTAGTCATTTATTTAGTCACAATCCATTTGAATAAATCATTTAAGGAATCAAGAATATAGCTTGCCAAAATACTCTAAAACTTTAATAAACATACCCTAAAACTTTTGTCAAAATCTTATTTTCAGGCATAGCCCACCAGAATGGAGTTTTCATTTTAATAAACATACTCTAAAACCTTCGTCAAAACATTATTTTCAAGCATAGACCGCCAAAATGGAGAAGTGTTTCCGTAAAGAATGATAGAGAACAGTGAGGAGATGTGCGTGAAAGGAGGCATAGGATTCATTGTTGCTTATCTCATTCATGCTCTGCTCAACAAATCTTACATTGTTCCTGCTACTATTTGTAATCTAGATATTCACTTGACATATATTTGCATAATCTAAAATTCCTTGAGAGGCTTTTGAAGTATCAATGAATCCTACATAGGGTTTAGAATGATTTCTTTTAATTAAAAAAAATAAATAAATGATGTATTTCCCTATAATTAGATAATGTGGAGATCTCCTAAATCTTCCCTAGGACACTATCCTCTTTGGTACTTTATTCATTACTCCAGCTACTAGGGTTTTTCATGTGACATCTTTAATATCTTCATGACCATGGCTTTTAAATAGATCTCGGTCTTTTCTTTAATCCTTTTCATGGTAACCCTTGAGTTCCATAATCCACCTTCAATCTCTTCTAAGAACAGTGTCTTAAGCTAGACTACATAGTATGCATATAAAGCAAGTCCTTCATACCTGCCATTGTTCCAAACCACCACTCACTGCCTTGCTTAAAATGTTGCCTCCATAAGCACAATATCATGTTTTAAAATCATGGTTGCCAGTGATTGACCATTAAGGTCACCACTTTCATCATGAAGATACAATGAGATTTTTGTCTTCAAACTCAAGGAATTATGCAAGATAACATTGTGAATTGTTTGTTGTGTACGATTTGATTTTCTTGCACATTTATTGCTTTGCTAACTTCCTTTAAGATTGGGTATTGCACCCTCAGCTGCAATCTCAAACAACCACTCACTATCACTTGAAGATTCCTTTCATGAGCATCCTTCTATAAAATCAAACTATTCCCTATAGCTGCCTACTTACTACAGGGGACTCATTGTTTCATGGTATTGTAGTTCTTAAGATCCTTCAACTTTATTGACACTACTTCACAGTCCACAAGGTATTATTCACTATTCTCCCATCTTTGATGAGTCTCAAAACACTACTCAAACATGCAATCCACTACCTCCATTATACATTAATGGCTAAGAAGAAACATTGAACCTATGATTACCACTATTACTTCATTTGGAAAGTCATTCCCTGAATGCATTTTCCTTGTCTAACACTACCAAAAGCATTTGAAAAACCCTTAAGGTTAGCAAGGGGGTAAGGAAACTCACTGCTAAAATCTCCACTTTACTATGCAAGGTTTGAGCTTTATTATCTTGTCACTGCTCAGCCTCTTTTTGACTATCACATCTCAAGTGACTATCATTCTTCTTACCATATATTGCATTTAAAAATGTCACTAAGCTACATAGTGTGCTTGTTATTGGCTACAATATTTAGATTGCAAGATTTTGTTATTACCTACAATGTCTCAATCTTTCTGGTATTGCAACCTCACTAATCTGCTATATTTATTGTTTATGTTTCTATGGAGGCCTAGGGTTTGTACCCTAATCATGCTCTTACCAATGCTTCTGTTGGTATTAAAAAACAACCTTAAATCTTGGGTCAGAAAATTAGTTGTCTTGAAAAAGTTGTGGTATGATCTTGGATTGTATCCTAGAGTGTGTGGGAAGCCTGTGTTTGATCATTAAGGTATGTAAACTTGATAAGGGAAATGTATCCTATATATCATGGGTCTTTCTTTAATACTTTCCATAATGGTTATTAGCAGATCACATTATTATAGTTTGCAGTAACCCAAGATTGCATTCAAGTATGTAAAAAACTTGGTTTGTAGTTTAAGCTATACACTTTTAAGTAGCATTCATAAGGTTTAGAAAATCTTGATCACTCTCTAGAATATCCCATTAAACACAGGTTGTGCTTGAATAAACTACATAATTGATATAACCCAACCACTCTGCATATCAACCAGAGTTATAGGCTCTTTATTGCAGGAAGAGGTAATCACTCTTCGATCATACTATAATTACATCCTAACCTGTTAAACTTGAGACAACCTAAATGCACCCAATGATGATTGATACCTACACTATACAACCTGAATTAACTACATTATATGAGTGCCTCCATTTCTATCACAACATAGCCACATTAAACTTGGGTCACAAATGAATGCATCATGTATTTGTTAAGCACAACTGTGCCACATGACCAATAGAGTTATGGATCACATAATCACAGTCACACGAATTTGTTCCTTGGTTGTGATCTTATGGTGACTCCACACAACAAAATCTGGACACGAAATTCTCAAAACCCTAAACCTCTAAAAATGAAATATGATGAGATGTTGCTTTAAAATATGATTTTCAAACTTGGAGCTACAAATCTATATTCACAACTAAATTCTATAAAAATAAAATGACTACCCTCAACCTGGCGATATCTTCTTGAATTTTTTTTTATTTTTCCCAAGAAAATCATCCTTAGTTCTCCACAAATTGTCTCAAGTAGAGCAAAACACTGTCACAATAAATTAGCGAACTCACTTTTCTTTATGTTGGCCACAATTTGATTTTTTTCTATTTTTCATGTTTGTCAAAATTTTGATGAAACTGATAGTAGACATTTCAACGAACCCCAGGTTTGTTGAAATTTTGATGAATGTCGTGGATAAACTTTCAAAAAATTGAAAATTACACATCAAATTTTACAAGCGCTCGACGATACATAAAATTATACATATTTCGTTGGATAGTTTCGTAGGATTTTGCAGTCAAATGAGTTAGTGATTTATCATTAATTTAAATTTCATTTAGACATCAAATCTTGGAAAATTTTATTACAGAAGTTATAGTCTTAGACCTAGAATAGAGAACACATATAATCACTCAAAAATTGCATTCTTAATTTTTAAAAACCCTGAATAGAGACCCATTCACCCATGGGAAAATGAGTCCTTTAGGGAATCTAAAAACCATCTTTTCTGAGCTTTTTGGTGGTTTTATGCACTTCTCAGATTTCTCCTGGCAAGTTTCAATAATTTCTAATTTATGCATTAATGTCTAATCATCCACTTAATTTAGGCATTTAAAATTGGAAAAAGTATTGTATTTTTAGATTTGTAGAGAAATTATATTACATCATGTTTTCATTACAAAAGTCTCTTGTTATCATACTTCATGTTCTATTTTGCATATTTTGCTGAATACTCTAAGAAATTGTTGTTATAAGCATATGAATATGAAGTCATTTCTCCTATTTTCCTATTCTTCATTAATCCCTCTCCTGTGTGTGAAACTAACTTAGTGAAAGAATACAATTTTGAGCAATCATGACAATCAAGTTTGTTCTTCTCCCAATATATCTCATATTTGTAGAGATATTTTGGTGTTAGAGGAAACCCATCTTTGAGAGCCATGAGAAACCTATTTGTTTCTCTTCCCCTACTTCTCCCACTTGGGAAGACATTGTTGGATAAAAGGGTGAGACCATTGACACACCCCCTAATACCACTTTGTCTATTTCTCCTATTTGTGAGAATTATTTGATACAAGAGGATGCAATCATTGATAATCAAGACAATTAAACCATTGATAACTCCCCTACTTGTTATGAAGCCATTTTAGAACAACCAAAAATTGAATGCCATGAAAATCTAGTTTTTTGCTCTCTTAAAAACTCTCCTACTAGGGAAGATATCATGGTGCAAGAAAATGACAACATTGCACATGTATTTCAAACAATAGTAACGTATCTTCCTTAGATGAAGATGATGAAGTCACATTAGACTCCCCTTCACTAAGAGATCCTGAAAATAAGGATAAGTTTGTTGAGGTTATGAACATTAGAGCTCTATCAAATCCTCTAATTCTTTGAACTCCTACAATTCCTTTAATTATTGGACCTCTGAAGTCATATTCTATGCCACTTCTTACCATCTACCTGATAGTAACTAGGGGGGTCCTGCAACCACACAACATAATCTCAACCAAAACAACTGCTTATTTGATCACCAAACCTTCAAATTCTCGCTATCTCATTAAATCCACTCAATTATTTGTAGCATTGTGTAAGATAGGGGGACCACCACATGCAAGGGTCTAGGTCATAGAGGGATAAGATGTGGAAGGCTGCCATAACTTACCTCAGCTTAGCGGGATGCTAGGATATGAGGATGACAATGATGAGGACTATAAAGTCCTCCAACCACTCTGCAATCCCAAGATTCAAAATGAGGCTAGGAGAGTTGGTTTTCAAGATGAACACTATATCATGGATAGCTCTTTGTCAGAGGATGAAAGTGCATTTCCTAGACAACGACATGGTGCATTGTGTGTCTCTCAGTTGTGTTGGTGTTCGTCCAACCAAAGGACCAAAAGTACAACATGAACTATCATAAAACAATCTAGTAGCCTAGCTAGCAACTTCTAAAAGAGAAAAACAACACTATGAAATATGAGAAGTACAAAAAAATGTGGTAAAGTAAATATACCAAAGCTAGGGTGATGAAGATTATTTTGTAGAAGAGCCTATTCACCAGCTAGCTCTATAAAGCACATACACCTACTCACAAAAAGAGAGGAAAATTTTGGGTGATTGTATAGGGTCCTGCCTTAGTCAAACCCCCATTTAGGTGCTTCCACCTCCATAGAGCTCCAAGAAAGCGAAATAAAGAGAACAATATAGTAAGGAGTAGAAAAGCACTACAAAATAGTAAGTGTGCTAACTCAACCAAGTAATAGAGAGGAGAAATGGGAAGATTACTATCTCCACCAAGAGCACTCAAGGCTGCTTGGAGGAGAAAATGAGATTATTTGAGCCTATGCTACAATGGTGTTTATCACCAACTTACTCTATCGAAGTGATGTAGTGTTGTGTTTGTTGCAATGGAGTGCTTGGAATGCTACTTGAAAGCTTGAGAGTGAGTTCAAGAGTGTGTGAATGGATGCTTGAAGTGTGTAGAAGATCAACTAAATGCTAAGAGGATGAAATGTTTGTTCAAGGAGTGAATTTGAAGGAGGGAGTGAAAGAAACGACCATATTCAGATCAGTCGGCCGAAGGGGGTGTTACAACTTTACTCCCAATGAGAAGTGTAATGCCTTTGTAGGTTCATTCATAAGAATCTTCCAGGGATGTAAGCACACCACATGGACGTCTACGCACCGTGTGAGCATCCTTGACATAAAAGCCTCCACCAATTCTCAAAATAGGTGCCAAATGTGATGAAAGCAATGGGCTTAGGTGGAATTAAGCCTCTAAACTTGGTTTTCTAAAGTGGAAAAAGGAAAAAGGGGAATCTGCGCATGGGGTGAAAATTTACTCCTATACATTTTCTTCCACTTTAGTGAGCACAAATACTTATGAGTGCATAGTAAAGTAGATCAAGAAAGGAGTAAGGTTAGAAATGTATACCTGAACTGTCGAGGAAGTAGACCACGATACAATGTACTTGAACATGCAGGGAAAACAAAAGACTTTGCAACTACTCATAATATGAAGTTGAAACATAGAAAGCACCTTACAGGTTCTCGGTCCTACAAGGAAGGTGTCCCCCAAAGACTCTAGCATTGAGGATACCCCATGAAGCAAGCGCCTTACATGCTCCTAGTCCTACAAAGGTGTCCCCCAAGAACTCTAGCATGGAGGGAACCCAAGAAAGTTCCCTACAGGCTCTTAGTCCTATAGGGGAACCACCCCCAAGGTATCTCACATGGAGGAAGCTCAAAGGAAGCAATCTATAGGCTCTTAGTCCTACAGGGAGGTATCCCCCAAGATCTCTCGCATAGAGGAAACCTAAAGGAAGTGGAATTTGTAGAGTTAGGAAGTGGCCACATAGGCAAGTAAGTGGACAATTGCACAGACCATTGATGATTCAAAAGACTTTCGAAGGGATCCCTAGGGAACCCTTCAAAAGAAGCAGGGTCCACTCAAGGGATGCACTATTTGAAAAGTGAGGTCTAGTCAGGCTGCCCCCAAACTAGACGCGATAAGACTCGTTTGAGATAATAAATTTCAAAGGGGTCCCTTGGGAACTCATTGTGAAGACGGGGGCCCACTCAAGGGACACACAGTTCGAAAGTAGATGTTCTCTTTTCCTAGATCGATCCATCATCAAGGGATATTTTTCAAAGATGTTCACTTCATTAAGGAATTCAAAAGGAAGAATATGCCCCCACACGAGGGGAAGGTCAAAGTTGTTCCCACTTCAGAGGAAGGTTTTCAAGTCCTTTCTTTATGAACCTATGATGATGGGAGGCATGTTTTGTTAGGGTCCCAAGATGAGAATGCAATTTTGAAGAAAAGTTTGCTAGGATTTTTGAGAAAAGATCCATTGGAAATGAATGCATTTTCTGAAAATCAAAATGTTAAAGAGAGAACGTTGTCACACATAGGAGGGACAACTCAAGAAAAGATGAGAGAAAGATAAAGAGAAAGAAAAATATAAAAGAACAAAAAAAAAGCACAAGGGGATCTAGTTTAGCGGGGTCAGATTTGTCCAAGCTTGCAAAAATAATAGGTAATTGTGGTGCAAGGTGAAAGATCATCAATCCCCACTAGATAAGGAAGAATGCATGGAAAAAAACGTAAAAATAAAAAACTGGGTCAACATGGAAGGGAAGCCTAAATGCCCCCAATGCTTTGCATCATCCCCAATTTACAAAAATAAAGAAAAAACATGGAAGAATGATGATACAAATAGAAGAAGGTTTACGACACAAAAACCACACTTGTATCCAAGCACCAACAAGGGTGATGAGGGTCATCCAGGCACACATAGCACAATCACGGGGGAACACATCACAAGACACACACACACAAGATCAAGAAGAGGCCTCCTCCTAACATTGATCAACAAAGAGGTCATTCACTTCCCACTCTAGATCATCATAGGGGGGAGGAGGATGAGCCTGTAGTTGTGGGATGTTGAGAGGAGGAGCATCTGGGCCTCCAACAACAAGGGCCAAGGAAGAAGGCCCTAAAAGGTCTTCTTCACTGAGCTCTTGTAGAGCTAGGGTCAGTGACTTCATGAATATTGTTGACAAGGCCAAAACTTCATCCATAGAGTTAAAAATACACCCCACAAGAGCACCATGTTTAACTTCAGTGGATGGGGCAGGCTGCGCCTGAGATTCACCACTAGGGTTGTCAAGTGACTTGGGAGCAGTGACGAAGTTAGGAGAAGTCGAGACTGGTTCCGTCACCAAGACAAAACATGTCAACGTGGGGCCACCTTGCGGAGAAAGCAAGCTCTTCTTATGTCCTTCACTGCTAGAAGGACCACACTCTTCCTTTTTCTTCATTGGAGGAGATGAAATCCCCATAGTTGAGGTTAGAGGCACAAAGGAAGAGGAGGAAAGAACCACAATAGATACAACTAAGGTATTAATCATATTCACAGACTTTGGGAAAATTTGGATATCCATAATGGACATTAGCAAAGGTGGCTCCACCAAAGGGGCAATGGACACCTATACCCCCTTGGAGTTAGGTGCATTTGCACTCATAACAGAAGCCATAAGCAACACTAAACTATACTAGAGAGAGGTGGAAGGAAGGGAAGAGGGAAACACTGTAGGTGGCCCTGAATTAGGGGCGGTCATCTTTTCCTACTTCCTTTGTGAGGTGGCCTGCTAAGCTAAAAGAGCCTTTTGCCAATGCTTGTGCTCACGTGCAAGACAATTTCTTTGACTCTTTGATTTGGAGGCTAGAGGCAACGAAGGAACATAAGGCTCCTACTCCATCAAGGGAATTTCCACTACAACTGTTTCCAGTGGAGGAATTAATTCTCGAATGGGTGCAGGAGGAAGAAGTTGAGGAGCAATAGGAGTTGATTCAAGATTCTCGGAAATGGGCCTCTTCCCACTCACTACTTTGTGGGCAGGAGTAGTAGGAGGACACTGATTGAATTCACTTTGGGACCCTTTCTTTCTATTGTATAAGTAGTACTATAGTCTGGGGTATTCATTAGGGAGATCCGCGATCCTGAGCTTGGGCCCATGCCAAGGAGGAATCATCAAACTCAGCGGATAGCCACCAGACTTACTCATTCAATACTCTTCCCAAGAAAGGGGAAAGGACAAGGCAGTCTAGGAGAAGGAAACCTTCTCTTTACCTTTATGGGAGGGAGAGGGAGCCAGTGTGGAATTCTCCTTTCCTTTTGGGGAGGAGGAAAGAGCAGTCGGTGTAGGATTCTCCTCCTCTCGGGAAGAGGAGGAAATTGATTGTTTTATCACAAGAAGGATCAATTCGGCTATCCCTTGCCCCCAATCTTATACTTTACATAGTTCTTGTAAAATAGGTCCATTCTTGGAGGAAGCAAATTGACTGGGGAGGGCCAAAAGTGATCCAATGGATATCCACCATGGGACACCAGGGGCTAATATCTAGTGTCATGCACTACATGCACAACACTTTCGTGGGGGAATTTTAAACACTTGTGAATAACGGAGGTGATTCCATTCATGGAAGCTAGCCAAGTTATATACCTAGCTTCACCCTAAACAAATCTAACTCTAGGATAACATCAAAAACCATGTCAATAGCCCTAGGTCCAACCAAGACAGACAAGGCTATTGAACTATAAGGTTTAAGACACATACCATCGTGCGTACTGATGTTGGATTTTATTTCTTTATATTTTTCCCTTTGCAACAAATTTAATACTAAGGTTTCCTTTGTGAAAAAATTCACATGACTCGCGGGGTCTACCAAGACTCCTATCATAATGTTATGATTGATGTGAGTAGGAATGTAGAGAGGGGAGGGTTTATTGTTTAAGGGAAAATATTGTGATGTGAATGTAATGTCTAGAGAACCGAATGTAGGTGGACCAGCAAAAGTCACCATGAACATGTTAACATAGGCCTCAGGTTGAGTAATAGAGTCAGTGGAATTGATAATATTGTTAGCATAATGCAACAGAAATGGGTCTGTGTATATCTGCAATTCACTATTAGCTTTTGCCACTAATTTGTTAGCATTTTTTTTACTCCCATCAAGATGAATGGTACTATCCTCGATGTGATCTTGTATCTCATGATGCAGGCACATACAATGTTTAGTATCATGTACATTAACTCGATGGCACTAACAATAAGTTCTCCCATCATACCAACTACTTGGTAAGGTTCCTTAATAGGCTGAAAATTTGGAAAAGTTACAATCTTATCCTTCAACAACTTCTGCAAAATAGAAGAATAAGATTCTGATAAATTTGTGAATTTTTGGTTATTCCTAAGGCCATTGGTATCAGTAGTGGAAATTACAATTGTAATGGCCTTACCTTTCCCAGAGATTGATATGATAGACTTTCTCTCAGAACGGGAGTGTGAGGAGGATCCCCTGAACTGAACAACTATCTTCTGGTACTCTCGTAAGGCTACACACAAGTGCGCAAAAGAAGGGTATTTCATAAGTGCAAACTTTTCTTGCCAAGGAGTTTGTAAGCTCCCTATGAACACCTTCTGCATGTCAAAATCGTGCAGCTAATATGAGATTTGTGAAAGGAGTGCTTGGTAGCACGTATGAAATTAATGATTTTTTCATTATCTCCTTATTTACATCAGACGAGATTTGAAAAGGTCATCTTTAGCCTGATGTTTTCTTGAAATTGTCTAAGGAATTGATTAAAAAGTTGGTCAAACGAGGAAATAGAATTGTTAGGAAAGGAACAGTACCACTCGAGCACTGCGTCCTTGGGAGATAAAGGAAATAGTCTAGCCATCAATGCATTGTGGTGGAAGACATCTATGCATAGGGCATTAAAGGTGGACACGTGTGTCTATGGGTCTCCTTTAGCTCCATACTTTTCAAATTTAGGTATCTCCATTCCTTGGGGTAAAGGAGTGTTCAAAATTGCAATTGACATTGGGCTATGTGAGAAGAAGGGCTAGAAGATGGGTTGGGAAGAGGCTTGGGAAAGATTCGCTAACTATCTTTGCATCTTACCCATATTCTAAAGAATAGTGTTTAGAATAGGGTTATTAGAAGATAGAGGGCCAGAGGAACCTCTCGTAGAAGCACTACCAAGGGAACCTCTAGAACTGCCACTAGTGTGACTTCCACCAGAACCACTACCAAAGCCACCACTAGTAGGACCTCCACTAGAACCACCACCTGACCTCCACTGGAACCACCTCCACTAGCACCTCCTCCGCTACTAAATCCACCACAACTACCAAATCCCCCACCACTCATCCTGCCAGAGCCTCCACCACTAGAGCTGATAGGGGAGTGAAGCTAAAGCCCAAGAGGACCTTGTTCACTTTGATAGTTTTAGGCTATATGAAAATAGAAAGGATACTAATAGAAGGGACTGCATTAGACATGTAAATGGAAGTGGGAGGCATCTGTACTCCTAACTACCCTTCACGCTCTTTGAAAGTGACTCCTTGTGCAAAGTTGGGATTATTTGAAGGAGTGCACGCTTCGGCGAGACCGAGGAGGCTAGTCAGAAGCTCTATGCCTATTCTATCTTTACCCATCATATGTTTTAACTCACTAACAATATAGTAAGAGCACAAAAGAACTACAAAATAGTAAGTGTGATAACTCAACCAAGTGATAGAGAGGAGAAAAGGGAAGCTTACCACCTCCACCAAGAGCACTCAAGGCTGCTTGGGGGAGAAAATGAGAGTACTTAAGCCTATGTTGCAATGATGTTTGTCCCCAAATTTCTCTATCGAAGTGATGGAGTGTTGTGTTTGCTGCAATGGAATGCTTGGAATGTTGTTTGAAAGCTTGAGAGTGAGTGCAAGAGTGTGTGAATCGATGCTTGAAGTGTGTAGAAGATCAATTGAATGCTAAGAGGATGAAATGTTTGTTCAAGGAGTGAATTTGAAGGAAGGAGTGAAAGAAACAGCCATATTTGAGTCGGTTGACCAAAGGGGGCATTACAACTTGACTCCCAATGAGAAGTCTAATGCATCTACAGGTTCAGCCGCAGGAATCTACTAGGGACATAAGCACACCGCATGGGAATCTGTGCACTGTAGAAGCATCCCCAATAGAAATTCCTCCACTGATGCTCAAAACATGCACCAACTATGATGAGAAATATGAGCTTAGGTGGAATTAAGCCTCCAAACTTGGTTTTATAAAGTGGAAAAAGGAAAAACAGGAATTTGCACATGGGGTGCAAATTTACTCCTATACATATTGTAACCTAACTCAATCAGGTATAACTTCTTGGAGAAATCCTTTCAAATAAGGACCAATATGGTTTCGAACACCCATTTGGGAGTACAACAACATATTAGCTAACCACAATAGGTTTCCTTTCAACAATTTCAACAAAATCAAGTTTCTATGCTTTTTATACCTTAAATTAGGTCTATTTTGTAAAGAGACTTGTCTAAAACCTTTTCCCAAATCACTAAATGTTGGACACTACGAACACTAAGAGGGGGGGTGAATCAGTGTTCCACAATATTTGATTTTCAAATAAGATCTTAAACTATCAACAACAATAATTAAACCACAAATAAAATTCAGAGCAGATAAACTAAAGGAAAAATGAAAACACATTAAGGAACACCATAACACCAGAAATTTTTATGTGGAAACCCTGTTAGGGAAAAAAAAATGGTGGAGATTAGTCCACAAAGTATACTTTGTTAAAAGTATGATAAAAAGGGGAATGCACTTGCATTCAAGCACACTTCCTAGAGCTCACTGATCAAAAGACAAGGCTCACTTCCTTAAAAAATAAATTTTATATTACAACAAAATGTTGAACTGAGAATATAGCATCTACAAATGCCTAGATTTAGTTCCAATGAAGCACACAATCAAATTCTAGATCCTTTATCCGATTTTCACTTTTGTTCTGCATACAAAAACCCTTTTGCTGTTCAAACAGATCTTCTGATATTACCTCATATAACTGTTCTATAGTTTTTCACTCTTACACCTTCACTCTTCTTGATCTACACACACTTCTATCTCTCTCAAAAATATTTTCCGATGTCCTTTATATATCCATTAACAATAATTTTATTATATGTCGGCTTTAAAACAAAATATGATATTCTTTCTTATGTCGGCTCAAATCACTACTTATAATTGATGTGTACCAACACAAGTTAGCTAGACTATAGTAGGGACCGAAACCAAAATTTCAAACATAATAAATAGTTAAACACGTACTCCTCATACATCCACAACACACCATACACAACGGGTCGGCCATAATAAGAGAATAAACAGTAAATCATTCTATCGACTTTCTTAACTTGTACTCTAACTAATGTGAGACCACAAAACTCACCAATAGGATAGCATACATGTTGAACAAGCTTCCTTGGGGATCCACATAACAAAATAGTGATCTACTGAAGTATTCAGATCAACTTATCAATTGGATACCTCTTTCTTCATACTTTATGTTGGTAGATTACAGTCTCTTGCTTCTCTTGCCGATAGGAGCAACTTCAACACTGTGGACCATACTATTGACTCTAGTTGCCATCAATGATAACACAAGCAGCCAAAAAAATCTCTCAAAGCCATATGCCAACAATCTCCCCATTTGGAATTGACGCCAAAACTTAGTGAAAAATGTCTAAGTGTCAAAACTCAAAAACTCATCAAAACCAAAATTACTGCTCCCCCTTAAGATGTCGAGGCATTTTTCACTGCATTCTCTCCCCCTTTGACATAAATGACAAAGATTCCACTACTTTCACTCCTCTTCAATATTTTACTACACTTCTCTTCTTCTTTTGTTGAAACAAAATTATACTATTCTCTCCCCTTTGCAAAATAGAGAGTTTGATCAAAATTTGGAAAACTGCTACACAAATTAGAAGATTATTTTATACTTAACTTTTATTTCTGTAAGGAATTTCATCCAAGATTCCACCACAATCCCAATAGCTATAATGATCCTGTTATTGTCTGATGTCCTATTGATAATCTGGACAAGGGATTCAAGAATGGTGATGGCATTATCCATCTTTTTTCCTTTCTTTAGAATTTCAATCATTTGCTCCATCCTGTATTCAGTATGATCTTTTAGTTTCTAGAAAGTGTCCATAAGAGTATTTTTGGAAAAGTGAACCTTTGTATGCTCAACCTGTAAATCATGAATCTTCTTCTTAACTTCTTTGTCCTTGTCCAAAAGAATACTGTAGTTCTGTCTGATTTTGACAATCTCATTTTCAATTTCCTCCAATTTTTCCTTGTATTTTCCAACCACATGAGGCCACTTAAGATAGTAATTTAAGATCTTATTGGGTGATTCAATGCACAGTCTTAGCAAATTCATTTTCTTCTTCAATTTAGCAAGATATAGTCTAAATTGCATCTTTAGATGGGAAATTATTTCCTCCTCTTTTATGTCCAAAGGCATAGAGGCCGTAGCTTCCTTGACACACTCAATTAGCTCTTTTGGAAGTACATTCTACAGACTCTCCAATTCAATGTTGTTATAAAAAAAGTATCTTCCTAGAGTGTCCTCAATGATGTCCTGCTCATAAGATGGTCCATTCAACCATATACCAGTTATCTTTTGCATTCCATCTTCATCTTGAATAATCTGCAAATTTTTTGCTTTAAATAAAGCACCTTCTTCATCATTATCTTTTGCTATTATCACTTCTGGTTCACCTAGTTTTGGTTCATCTCTGGGTGTATATTCCTCAAAGTCTTCATCCACTATATCCAAAACCATCTGTTCTTTTCCTTTTCCCTCAACTTTTGTTGACTTGGGTGTCGAAGGAGTGACACCAGCCAAATCTCTTCCTATTTTCTTCTTTTTCTCTGCCTTACCAAAGGATGATCCAACTTCAACTATTTTTACCGGAAGAGGAATATCACTTACACCAAAATTTTCTAACATATTTCTAAATAATTTTTCATGAACTTGTTCACCATTTTCAAAAGAGTTGAAATGTTAAAAAAATTTCTTACAAACCGGTATATTTTCCTTCCATACCACATTGTCATTCAGAGGCAAGAAATTCAAGAAATACATTGTAATGCATATAGCTGGGGTACCAAACCTGAAAGAGTAGTCTATATCCTTCGTCAATTGTAAATTCTCCAATAATTGATCCTTTATCAAACCGCATAGGTCAAATTCTTCATCTTCTATAATCATTTTGTGAGAAATATACACTGCACCTACCGAGGTTGATCCTTCTCTATTTCTAAAGAATATTTTATATGAAATTACATGTGTAATATACCTCATTAGCTGATCTTTAATCGTTGTGATAATCAAAGCTCTCTGATCTCCTTTTATTCCAGTTAGGGCTTTGACCTCAACCTTTCGAATCAATTTCTTTTTCAGAACATCACCAATATTGCATAAACCTGGTAGATTTTTTATTACATCATTAGAAATTTGATAGGGTTTATCTAGAGTAAGGATATCATCATCCAATCTATTCAAGATAAACCGAACTACCTCCACATTAATGAAATGAGGGACTTCATTCTAGATATCCAAATTTTTATGTTTCACTCCTCCAAGCTTCTTCAATTTGACGATAGACAATGAATTTCTTACATCCCTGACCTTTCAACTACTATGTTCATCTAGAATTACCGTACCTTGAATTTTCTTCATTTTCTGTACTAAATAGGGTTCTATAGACCACCAAATAGATATCAAATTGATAAACAACAAAGATATGTAGAGAATTCGCCACTAAATTGACTTGTCACTCCTTCAAAATTTTGCTAAAAAGGTTCTACAACTATTCTCCTTTAATGCATAGTGAAAAATTGGGGTTCCAAATGCCCTTTTATAACTTCACATACTTAACTTCCTGCCATATTAAATGTGTTGCCCTAGAAGTTCCAGTTACTTTGCAAACTCAAACAACAAGTGAAGAATTTGAATGTGGACCTTTAACATTTCATCCAACTCAACAAATGATTGCTGATACATTTGACAATCAATAAAACAATGGCTGATGACATCTTATGATTCAGAGCCATCTATACATAGGGGGACAAAGGATTTTCATGATAAATGCCCCCTAGGCCACTGGCCTACAATCAATTGTCAGAAGAATTACCGGAGGGAGCTTCCGGTACAGCCTTATTGCCTTCATCAAATTCAATTTTCCTTACCTATGTTTTCTTCATCTAATCTCTTATCTCTTCCACATATTCTCTTTCTTTTCCTTTGTTTTCTTTATTTGAATTTCTTCCTTGATAAACCAGACCTCTTTTATTCATGTTTTTGTTTCTATAGAATCTTGCAATATGCCCAAGTTTGTTACAATTGTAGCATACTTGATTTTTCTTTCCATACCATCCATTCCACTAATTTCCTCCTGATCTGCATTGATTAGCAATATGTCCAAATCTTCCATAGGTACAACATTTAATGTTACTTGCACTGACAGACATAATTCTGCATTCTAATGACTTATGGCCAAAATTCTTGCATTTAAAATACTGACTAGAAAATGGAGTGATAAGGTTTATTTTTCTTCTACACTAAGAAGCCATATGTCCAAATTTATTACAAACAAAGCAATATCCATTAAATTTCTGAGCATTGGGTTGCCTTACCGAATGTCTTCTACCTTTGTTCTTCTTTTCATGGTTCTTTTGCTCAAATCCAGAGCTCTCACCCTTCTCATAGCCAAGACCTTTCTTATCATTTGTATCCTTTTGACCTTTAGTTATCTCATCAAGCCTAGCAAAACTTATCTTGAACTTCTCCTTGAATTCATTTGTAATGGAAAGCTCATTTCCAAGAATAACTACCTATCTCTCAAGCTCTTGTTCATTATTTCTAGATTGTTGCAGTTCAATCTCAAGCTGAATGAATCCACTATTAATTTTTCTGCATTCTTCAGAATTTTATTTCAAGGATTGGGCCAGATTCTCCTCATTCTTCTTTCTTTCTTCAATCTTTTTGGTCAACTTCATCGCCATAGATTCCATTTCAAGCTTTAGAGCAGGATTGTCCTTGGCAAGCTTTTCACATTCTTCTGTTATTTCTCTTAGGGTTTGATTTAGATGGACATCATCCAAACCTTTGCTATCTTTTTTCTTCAACTGATCACATAGTCCCTTCCTCTTTTCCCTTGACTCATTTAACTATCCTTCAGAGATTGAATGAATTTTTCTGCAGCCACAAGATTCACTTTTAGTTCCATGACCTCTGCTTTAGACTGATCAAGATCATCAAGTGCCACCATAAGCTATTGTTGAAGACCACCAGTGTCCATTGTAATTCAAGATACACCTCAAGCTATTAAACTCCAAAAAAGGAACCTTGCTCTGATACCAATTTTTGGACACTAGGAACACTGAGAGGGGGGTGAATCAGTGTTCCACAATATTTGATTTTCAAATTAGATCTTAAACTATCAACAACAATAACAAAACCATTCACAGTAGATAAACTGAAGGAAACATGCAAACGCATTAAGAAACACCATAACACTAAATTTTTTTATGTGGAAATCCCGTTAGGGGAAAAACTATGGTGGAGATTAGTCCACAAAGTATACTCTGTTAAAAGTATGATAAAAAGGGGAATGCACTTGCATTCAGGCACACTTCCTAGAGCTCACTGTTCAAAAGAGAAGGATCACTTCCTTACAAAATAAAATTGATATTACAACAAAATGTTGAACTAATAATATAGCATCTAAAAATGCTTGGATTCAGTTCCACTGAAGCACACAATTAGATTCTAGATCTTTTATCCAATTCACACTTCTGCTTTGCTTTGCTCTACTCTGCTCTACATACAAAAACCCTTCTACTGTTCAAATAGATCTTCTGATATTACCTCATATAACTGTTTTGTAATTTTTCGCTCTTACACCTTCACTCTTCTTGATCTACACACACGTCTATCTCTCTCAAAAATATTTTTCGATCTACTTTATATATCCGTTAACAATAATTTTATTGTATGCCGACTTTAAAACAAAATATGATATTCTTTCTTATGTTAGCTCAAATCAATAATTATAATTGATGCGTACCCATACAAGTCAGCTAGACTATAGTATGGACCAAAACCAAAATTACAAACATAAGAAATAGTTAAACACATACTCCTCATACATCCACAACACACCATATGCAACAGGTTGGCCATAATGAGAGAATAAACAATAAATCATTCTACCAACTTTCTTAACTCGTACTCTGACTAATGCGACACACAAAACTGACTAGTAGGATAACATACATGTTGAACAGGCTTCCCTAGGGATCCACACCACAAAATAGTGATCTAGTGAAGTATTTAGATCAACTTATCAATTGGATACATTGTTCTTCATACTTTTTGTCGGTAGATTACAGTCTCTTACTTCTCTTGCTAGTAGGAGCAACTTCAACACTACAGACCATACTATTGACTCCAGTTGCCATCAATGACAACACAAGCAGCCAAAAACAATATCTCAAAGCCATATGCCAACACTAAAATCTTTTGGGAAGCAATCCACATGCAATCAAACCAATGATTCCACAATTTTTTCTCAAAAATTCACTCACCCAAGTGCCAAAACCAAAAACCCTCTTTTTAAACCAAAAACCTAGGTTTTTAATGGAAATCACTCTTCCAGCCTTCAAGCAACCTTACCAATTCCTCAATCAAGTCCAAATTGGCCTACACAAACTCAATCTATCTTGAAAAAATGCTACTCCAACATAATTCTCACTTTTCCATACCAAAACCTCACAATTTCACTTGGAAAACATAATTTTTCACTCTATAGCTTCATGCCCAATGCACTTCTAGTCCTCCCCTATAGTATCACAACATTTCCTCACCTAACTCCTAATGTTGCAAACCCATTCCACAAGTTACAGTAGTCACAATGAGTGCAATGGGTCAAATTTCCATTTTAAAGACTTACAAACCCTTAAATATGCAAGTATAGACCTGGTTTCAGGAATTCCACAATATATTCCTCAAAACTTAATGAAAAGCCTTGAGAATGGATTTAGAGGAAACACGAAACAATTAATTGTGCAATCCAAATCAATTTTGAATCAATAAGGTGATGTGCGAGTTGTACAATCACTACAAATTCACTGTACAAAGAGAAATCTACAAAAATTAGAGCAAAATAGTAACTTTATTGATTGAAATTCTTCTACAATCTTCACAGCCAACCATGCAACGATTTTCTCATAAATTTTATACATTTTCCCTCCAAATCAAACTCATACAACTTCCTAAAATGACTTCTAAAATGACATGACCGTTTGGATTCCTTAAAAATGCAACTTTTTATGCTTGAGAACTTTTTGCAATAATTTGCAACTTTGCAAAACTAACACAAGTGGCCCCTAATCTCACTAATAGGAATTTTTACAATATTAAATGGTCTCAAGCACCTTATTTAAAGTAAAAAATGACTCAAAAATAGAGCCTACTCTTAATCAACCTTGATTGACAATTTTGGTTCCAAGGTGCTCTTGCACCATACACCCCAACTTGTAACTTTCCCAAGTCTCTAGGATTTTTTTTTGTAACTTGTCCTCATTTGTGCTCTTCATGATTTTGACCTTCATGTTTTCCTTCAAAAAGTTCACCTTGGATTTTCTCTTCACTGTCCTTGACATTCTTGCCAATGTCTTCTCTTGAAACATGCTCCAACTGTACACACTGCTCTATGGGGTGTTCCTCAACCTTTCCACCATCAAACCTTGATTTCAAAATATCTTTTACCTCTATACACAAACTATCATTAAATTCCATCACTTCCCTCTATTTTTCAAGCTTAAACCTCTATCCACTAGCCTTTTTAACTACATCTTTACCACTGTCAACTGTACCATCACACTTATTAGTCTTTGTTAAACCTACAAACAACCTTTTCATTGTCCTATCATCCTCACAAACCACTTTCCTCTTATCCATTGTCTTACCAATCTCACAAATCTTTATCTCAACACAATTCAACTGGCTCTTCACTTATTTCACTATTATAGGGCACATGACTACCCCAACCATGATTCCTTCACTATTTTATTGCACTTCACTCTCACTCTTTACTGTACTAACATGAGACACCATTCCATCCACTCTCTTCTTCCACATGAAGGCATCTTTCTTCACAACAACTGACTGCACATTGTTATATTTTTCTCTATCTACTATCCCAACTTTGTCATGCCTTGCATTGGCTGTCAAACTCATACTCTTACCTTCCTCAATACTCACATATTATTTTCTCCCAATCATGATGATTTCACATTGTTCTTTTGTCTCTTCATTCAATGGAGTTAGGATGTATTTCTTCCCATATTTTTCAATTGAATAAGTGTTTTGTCTACCATTATACATTGCTAACCTATCAAACTGCTAGGGCCTTCCTAGCAAAACATGGCAATAGTTCATAGGAAATATGTCACAAACAACTTTATCCTTGTACCTACCAATCTGAAATTCAACTGAAGTGTGTTCACTCACCATAATATATTGATTATCACTAACCCAAGAAACTTTGTATGATTTTTCTCTTGGTACTCTTTCCAAATTCAATTTGTCCACCATTTCACTAGATATTATGTTATCTGTGCATCCAGAATAAAATATTACCTTACATACCTTTTTTTTTAAATTTACAAACTATCCTAAATAATGCTCTTCTTTGAATCGACTCTTTCTCCTTGTAAGTCTTCAGGCGTTGTCTCTTCATCATCACACTTTCACCTACTTTCGTGTAGGAGCACCTTGTTCACAGAATATCTTCAAAAGGAAAAATTGAAAAAAATCAATTTTCAATTGTAAAACCTTGTGAAAAGGTCATGCAATGGTAAATTCCTATGTATTTGAGTCATTTAAAGGCTTCTAGGAGGTCAAAATGATGAGAAAAGAAAAAAATGCAAAAATTGTAAAAATTGCCAAATTTGTAAAAAGAAAAAATCAAGAAGATCAAGAGTCATGAGGGAAAAATAATGGTTTGGTTGGTTGGAAAGTGAAAAGGAAGTTTCCTAAACTATTTGAACATCTTTAAAAATATTGTAGAAGGCGAGGGAAAATTATATTGTGTATTCTTGGAACTATTTTCTAAATAAAGTCCATGTTTCCTATAATTGTAAAGTTTTATTCTTCTAGTTTTAGTCCTTGTTCAGATAGTTTAGCATCTAATAGGCTTAATTCTCTTTTGCATCTTGTATAGTTAGAAGTATTCACTCTTTTGGAGAATATTTGAGGTCTTTACATTAAGATTCAAGTCTTTGTGAGCATTTTTTATAGAACTCGGTCTAAAATTTCCAATTTGTGTTTTGAGAGTCTAATATGTATTTCCTCACTACTCCATTGATTTAGTCATGTTGGATTGCTGGATTAGGTTAGATTAGGTAGTGATAGGATGTTTTATACTTGGTGTGTGTTAATAAGTGCAGGGAAAGATAATAATTTCAAGATAAGGTTGTTGTCCCACAGAAAAATCTGAATTTTCTTCATTGGAAAGTGTGGTTTCAAGTTAGAATTTGATGTATAAGCATGCAAGGTGGTTGGAGGATGATTTACAGAGTTGGTGTATGTTACCCATGGGTATACTATGTATCATGTACTTTTAAATTTTGTGTTCCTTGGTCTTTAATTTCTTACTTTCTGCCCAAGTCTAAAGTTTTTTCCTTCATTTTAGCCTTTGTCATGGGATCCTCTATCTTTCTAACCCCTTGTCACGTGTTCTTTATGCTTTGAAACCTAAGTCACTGGAACCTAGTTTCTTTGAACCTTGTCATCGGGTTTGTGTTTTAACTAACCTCCCGATGGCCCAATGTGTTCTCCTTTCATAGTGTTAAGTTTCTTGGTCTTTTGTGTAGTCATAGAATTGGAGGTTTCCATAACTTCGTAACTCCTGACTTTGGGTTTTAAAGTTTCAATTTTCCATGACAAGTCAATATGTTGCCCATCCCACATGTTTTGAGGCACCGCCTATGTGTTTAATGAGGTGTACGGTATAACCTAGATAGGTCTTATCAAGGATTTTTGCAAAGCATGCAAATATTAGGGTTTGCTTTACTGAGGATTAAAATAAAGTATCCTATTAATTCAACACCAAACAAATGTCTTGCCATTTTACATGTGGTGGGGATTTATTTGTTCAAGTATTCAGTTGTACCTCCACCTTCTGCAATTATTTCTTCAAGCATATGAGTTCTCCTTTGTGTACTATGAGCTCATGCAGTTTGAAATTGAAAATCGTTGGATTAGTGTAAGGGACACGGAGCTGGGATCCTTTAAGCTAGAGGAATTTTGGGGCTGTTTAGAAAGTAGCAAAAGATTTGTTGTTGATGCAAGATTGTTAGAAAGTGGATTGGCTCATGCGGAGTTTTTTAGAAGCCATGCTAAGTGTGGACCTAATAGGCGCATGCACGAGAAGATATATTCCAAATGTGTAGGAAATCGAAGCCGTGGATGGGACTGTCATTGCTAAAATTTCTCCTGAAGTAATTTCCCACGTGCTAAACATTCTTGAGAGAGTGCCCATAAAGGACATGTCTATTGTGGCAGCTAGTGAGTTTTTAAAATCTAATGAGGACTAGTGAAAAAATTCTATAGCCAAGGGGTGGTTGAAGTTGGAGAAAAGAGGTAACTCATAGTTACCTGCCAAACTTAAGAGAATGCATTTCAAAGGGGAATTCGCAAATGCCATTGCTTTGTTACATCACATTGTTGGAAATGCACAAATTGAGGCTTTTGAAGATTGGATGTGTCAGTTTATTTTGGTTATATGTGATGATAATGTGTTCATTGATTGGGATAAGATAATTTTCTTTCATTTGAATGAACAATTAGTCAATTTCCAGAAAATTGCTACTTTCCATTTGTGTTCTTGCTTAATATACATTATACCAAGTCAAAGATCCTTTTGTTCGAGAATAAATCCATAGGTACCTCCAACTTCTGGCATGCATGTATATAAGTGTTATCCACAGTTTTCCAAACAAGTTGGAATGGGAGATTTTTTCATTGTGAATGATTCATTCTTGATGGAAGCTATGAGGAAATTGGATGGAAACCTTTAAATGTGTCTTTCTCCTAAGTCAATTTCTTTTGTATCAAATTTTGGAAGTTCTATACTCAATTTGATAGGTTTTCCTACTTGAGGACAGGAGGTTTTGAGAAATCCCTATTAAATTTTCCTAGATATCCTAAGGATTTGCTAGTGTTCCCAGAGGTTTGTAGGAAAATGGCCATGGTGAATGTAAAGTACATGAATATGGGGAAGCGGGGATATTCTTTCCTATTGAAAACTCCTTCCTTCACATGTAAAAATAATCAAATGGCCAAATGTGTTGAAGGAATTCTTAAAGAGTATAACCTCCAACATTTATTCATAAGGGCTAATTTTGATAGCAAGGGTTTCATATAAAGCCACACATGTTGATATGGGGCCCCAAACGCTTGAAGGTGGTGTGTATCACACTAATTATTCATTTAATTCCTTGATTAAGCAGCAAAAGGAAGAAATAAAGGAAAAGGTGACATTGCAATCTCAGGTTCTTGATTTAAAAATATTTATTTCTTCTATAGTCCCCCCTTCTATATCTAGTGAAGCCTCAAGTTCTCAGGAAAGAGTTATTGATGGGTCTACAATGCAATTAATCACAAAGAATTTGAGCTATTCCAAAGCTGCCAATGAATGGATTGATGAAATGTCTCAAGAGACTATCCTCTTTATTAGTAAATATGAGTTTTTGTACACTCAAGTTTTTGATAAAAGGAAGGAATTGATGGCAGAGCTACATAAGATTAGGAAAGATCAAACAATCCTCTACATGCTCTCACAAGAAATTGAAGAGTTGATTTGCATGGATTGAATGAAATTGATCAATGAACAAATTGTGAATGATCCAAAGGAGTTAGATCCTTCCTTTTTTAGCTCATTGGAGTGGAAACTAAGCATTTATGACAACCTAGTAAAGGAGATTTTTGAGGCCCTTGAAAGGTATCTGGACATGCTGTTAGAGATTAAAGGAAATTTTCATGACCTAATAGTAGAGATAACTAATGAGTTTGTTGAGAATATTCTAGATTCGAAGGAAATTTTTCTAAAATCCAAAGAAGTATTCAACAAGGAGATGGCAGATCTTGCCACAATGACCAATGAATCTTTCTTAAAGCTCGGTGGATTGCAAGTATACCTCAATTCCTTTAAAACTGAAGCAAATAGAAGGTTTGACACTTTGAACGAGCTTGAGGCTGCTCTAAACAAATGGAGAACTGGATTGCAGATCACTGTAACACTAGGGAGCAAAGAGATATTTGCAATTATTACCAGGTATACAGACTACAAATCTAGGGTGAAGGCACAAGAAAAAATGTTGCAACAAGAAGTGGTCGAGGATCTGGAAGATGAAGAGGCTGAGGCAGTGGGAAATGATGCATAGTTATTTTTAGTATTCCATAATACTTTCTTTTAGTTTGGCTCTTTTAAGTTAAAGACTCTTTTTAATTATTTAGTAGATTTAATTCGCAGAAACCGTTACCAAAAAAAATTAACTTATGCTTTAAATATGGGTTTGGATGATGTGATTCAGATGTTTTGGGAAAAATTTGATTTACTCATTAGAGAAAAACTTTTTTATCTTGATTTACTGCTTTCTATTATTCTGATATAGAAGACAATGGTGGAATTTATGCATTCGTAATGTTTAAATTATGGTGTATGAATCTGTTCTACTTATGTTGAATGTTTTGCCGATGTGTAATCTATAATTGGAATGATAGATAGTTTTATTTGTTACATCATTGTAGTATCGTTTATCTGTGAATAAGGATTATGTGGTGATGTTTGATTTAACTTTAGATGTGGAGTTTTTTTGGCTTTATCATTGAAATTAATGAATTCCCTTAAAGATTTTTGGTTAAAAGCAACATTAGTTAAAAATTATTCGTTGAATAATCAAACGAAGGTAGTTTCCACCTTTTAAAGTAAGTAGAGAATCGGTCTGAAAATTGCATTATTATTGATTCAACTGTTATTACATTTGTCACCTTATTCGGTGTGAGAATATAGAGTTAGGTGATAAATCTATCAACCAATAGATTTTTGGCGACTCTGCTGGGGATAAGTCAGAAAAATATTTTTTGTATGACGAGTTGCTCTATGGTTAATAGTAATGGTTCTTCAGCGGTGTAATGCTCTTGTTCTTCAGCCTAATGTAGATTGGTTGGTGGTTGATCAAGAAGATATAATTACTAGTCTCAGGCTGCTTGCTTTGCAACAAAGAAGAACTGACTATCAATATGACATAGTTAATGAAGTATTGGAAGAAGAGGACAAACTTGGAGATATTATTAGAGAAAATGTAATGCACTTTGAGAATGCTCAAAAGATTGTGTTCGTAGAAAATATTCCACCTCCAGCTAGAAGTGTAAGAGCCCCTCCTGCATAGGCTCCTAGAAATCAAGTAAACAATAGGAAAAATTGCCTACGAAACCATCCATAAACAAAATTTGGTGACTCTATTGGCCTATCAGTGTCCTATCAAAACCTAGCTTCTAAAAAGTATACTAGGGGTGATAAGAAAAAAGGGATTATGGATAAATATTTTGAGTACTTAAAAACCATTGATTTTTCATATTTATCACCTACCTGTAGACACGTAAAATATACTGATTGACATTGTGCATCTGATCTTGACCTACTAACATTGTTTCTTCCGGAATCATCCATCAGTCTAACCATTTAATCAAATTCTCCTTATCTGATTAAATTCATCAATATTCCTCTCTTAATTGAATAAATCATTTTATTTGATTAAGTCTAATTCTTTGGTTAATTAAATCAATCCATCTAATCTAAGTACCCCTATTTAATTAAATAATCAATTTTATTTGAATAAATCTCTAAAGTCTATCCATTAAATTAAATAAATTAAAACCTTATTTGATTTAATCTAACACCATCTCTTTTAATTAAATAAATCAAAATCCTTATTTAATTAATCTCTTGTCATATTCCTCTCTTATTTGATTTAAATAAATCCATAAATTTGAGTCAGATAGGTCACATCATCTAACCTCTCTCATTAAATTAATTAACCCTAGATTAATTTAATCTCATCTCATGTCCCATCCTCTAGATAATGCAAGTTGCACATGAAAATAGATTTAATTCATTTATTAAATCTCTATTTTCCTCACAAGGCATCTTTTGGAATATTCTCTCAATTTGAATTCAAAAATTCCAAGTCAACATGTACATCCAACAAGGAAATAAATTCATCTTACATGTCCTTTTCTTTGAGCCAAGTGGCATTTATTGCATTTTCCCTTCCCTCTTATATGTCATTTCAACAAATTTGAAATTCAAAATTATGCATTTATTGGCACATTCCCCAAATCTTGCACATCCTTCATCCACTCATAGATTGACAAGTGGCATCATGCCATTGGATGAATGTTAGTCCCACATTGTTCAAATTTGGACAGTCATCCATCTTGGCATTCTATAAATAAAGAGCTCATATCCTCATTTGATCATCCACAATTTATGCAAAGTTACCATGCCCAAATATCCATCAAATTTCATCAATCATTCTTGAATCATAGTTAAGTTTTGCAGATTTTAGCTTGGAGCACTCTTCAACATCAAGAAAGTGGATCAAATCTTCATCAACACATCAAGCTTGCATCTTAGGAATTGGGAAAGAGCCAATTTTCACATCAAATTGGCACCAATTCCCCCATGGGATCATGTGTTTACTTTTCTAATTAGGATTCAATCAATATTTCATTGCTTCATTGTGTTCTTTGTTATTTTCTTTCCTAGTTCGAAGTTGTAAATGGACTTCATGGGGAATCCTTGTTTTAGCTTGCAATATCTAACTTGTGGTGTTTATTCTCTTTGTTTTGTAGGTACCAAGGTTGGGGTTCACACATTTGGAACTAGAGGGAGGGTTGCATTTCACTTTCAATAAGTTTTTTTTTCAAACTTCTGCATTTTTTCTTTACACGTAGAAAATTCCAATGTTGAGAGCTCAGTGTTGTTGTTTTGGCACCACTGACTTCTCAACATCGCTATATGGCACAGCTTAAAATCAAAACCATGATGCTGGACTCATCCTGCCAAAATATTTGAATTTCAAACTCCGCCGTTGGACTCGTTGACCTGCAGAAATTTTCAAAAAATATTAAACTCCGATGCTGGATGAAAACTGCAACGTGGGGCGAAAAGAGCAACACAGTTGAGCTCTTGGTCCTGACACAGAGCGACACTGACTAGCAAGTGGCATTGTGAGGGCACCATTGGGAAATCAAACTGTGACGCAGTTATGAGTTGCGACGCTGGAAGACAGTAAAAAGGGAAAGTCTAATTTTAGCACGTGCTTTTGATTTATGATTAATTTGTCCTCTATTTTCTGCTTTTTAATTTCTATGTTTTTCCAGAATCTGACTAGTTTTTCCTCCTTGTAGGTTGGAAATTGAAATCAAAAGAAGGAGAAGCATGAGAAGGATGTTCGTCAAATCAAAGTGTTTTTAAACACTATAGTGTTTGCTTAACACTTTTTCACGAAATTGTTATCTTTTTCTTCCTTAAGGAACTAGTTTTCATTTGGGCTTAAAAATAATCTTTCCATTTCTTGCAAAAGGCTAAAACGAACTTTAGGATCACAACTTACTAGATTTTGTTTATTGGATTAACAATTGAACAAATGTTTTTCACTTATTTTTGGTGCTTAAAATGAACTCACATTTTTCTTTGGGGATTTAAAAAGAACAAGTGTAATTTTGTTTTTGTGAAAGCTGACTTAAACTAAAGGCATTGAAAAAGGACACATGCACTTCTCTCATGCTTTATAGTGATCTTGAGAATCAAAAGGCCTTTTTCATGACTTTAGGGTGAGACAAAGCAATCACCTCCACACTTCGATTTGGGTTTAAAATTGAGCAACATCTTGCGCGAGTGTGAGTGGGGGCATTGTTGAGTATATTCTCTCTTCTTTTTGCTAGCAAGGATTGATTGAGTTACGAATATTGTTCTTCATTCGCTTTTGTTTATCTTAGAGGGCCTGCCTTGGGGAAAAAGTACTCACCCAAGGGAACGACTCAACCGGTAACACTCTAAAGCCAAGAGTATTTCCAACTGGGATATAAATGTGGATATTGGAAGAAATGCCAATATCATGCAGTTGATTCTGACAAGATGGATTTGAAAGGGGACTCTTTCCATATAGGTCAATCTCCATGAATTAAAAGTCCTTATTAAAACCCATGTGATAGATTTTTCCATAATCCTTTAATCTATTTTTTGGTGCAAGAATGGTCATTCTGAAGCCACCACACACTTTTACGGTCTTATAGTAGAAATGGAAAACATGCCATGGGAGTTTCATGGGTGTTGATGCTTGGCTGCCCCGTATAAGTGAGTGTCATGGAGGGGAGCAAGTGGGGTCAAGCATCTAACCATTCGCTAGAGATAAGCGTAGCTGGACTTTTCCAAGTGGGAATCCAACAAATATTGTCTTACACATCCATAGGACTATACTTATTCTTGGATTACAAAATACATTGCTTGATTGAAAACATCCCAAAAACAAATACTTAACATCATCCAAATTTCAAACCCTTTTGGAGACAAATACCATTGACTCAATCTATATGTTATTGCTTTCCCTTGGGATTCACGTCCTTAGAGGTTTCTAAACATTGGATTGTATCTTGATTTGTCTCCTTAAGTAAAAAATAGGAAAACCCTTGCCTTAAGTTCATTGAATTTCCACATAACATATCTTGTGGGGTTTGAAGAAACTAAAACATGGGACACCTTAGTTTGAAAACCTAATCAAAGAAAGTGTTTTTGGTAAAATAAAGCCATTAAGCAAAGCTAAGCAAAATGAACATTCATATGTGTTGAAGACTCACAATCCCAAAGCGAAAATCATTGGTAGGAAGTCTGAAAATGAATGTTCAAATGAAATCATTTCTTGGTCACAAAGGTCTATAGGAAGCAATTGTACGCTCTTCAATACCTAGGTCTAGGCAAACAAAGTATCTTTTTTAGGTTCATCTTGGGATCAAAAGAAAATCAAATTCTTTTTCATTTACCCTTCAAAACATCAAAACATCATCTCACCATCACCTTTTGGAAAATCTTGAAATCATCCTTTAATGCTAGGCCTTTTGGCAAAATCAAACACCATAAAATCCTTGAGACTAAATCCTTGAAAACATTATCAAAATCACATTTTGGTTAGGTATGTGTAGATGCATCCTTTTGCATATGCTTAGTCAAAGTCATCAAAATCATATTGTTTAGCTTAGTATACATAAATGCATCCTTCTTTGTATGCTTAGCTAAATTATCATCTTATTTGAATAGGTGTGGGTAGATGCATCCTTCTCCCCACACACTCAAATCATCATCTCTTGAAAATAGCTATCCCTTAGATTATCATCCAACATCTTAGGGTCTTTTTGTTAAAAATCAATACAATCAAAACCAATCAAAATCAAGGACAAACTCAAAATCAAAATAAAAAATCTGAAACATATCTGAAAGTCTGAAAAGCCTAGCATCTCTCATCATGATTGATCAAAAGACCATAACATCCACATCATCCACCCCTCACATCATCATCATATCACCTTTTGATCCTCAAGATATCCTAAATTTTTTTCACTTTGGACATAAAATAAAGATCAATCCAAAGAATCAAGAGATTCATCTCTCCTATTTTCTTAAAAATTGATCCTTGTTTTATGGTTCAAACCAGATCTCAATACAAGAAGAGCATGGAAGCCAGCAAAGAAACACCCGCTTCAAGTGATCTTAGCCAAACAAATGTTCAGATAAATCCCGCTGAGTCAAGTAATCCATTGACCATCTCATCATCCCAAAATCCACAAGAGGAAAACCAAGGAGAAGATCTTACCCTTGGGATGTCTCACGAAGAAATAACTGAAATGCTCCAAAATACAGACAACCATAGAATCATCAACATAATGATCAGGTTGAACCCTTCGTTATACATGCTTGAACTAGCAAAACAAGGGGCCAAACTACCTTCAGATTTTTATGTGAGTACCATAATGGAGACATCATTTCCTCCAATCTCATCCACCATCCCCATCTCATCTGCACTCCCATCCCAAAAAATCACACAAATTTTTTTGCAAATCACGACATCTTTTGCTCCAACCCAACCCAACGTTAACAAGGGAAATTCATTCCTCAATGCTCTTCAAGCACACCCCCTTGTTAATAATCAAAACTTGGATGCAAACACCACCTTGGAACAAAACATATCTGAAAACCCATTACACATGAATGTTCCTCTCACCTTCCATCATGATCCATCATCATCATACTTTTGTGCAACACGCCAAACTCCCCTGCTCACACATTCACAAGGAGAGGGAGATATGTTCAGACCAGGGGGCATCTTTAACACCACAACATTTTCACAAGAACTTGCACCCCTCACAATTCCATCTCTTCCACTATTGCCATCACCATCCCCATCACTCCTTGGTTTAGGGCTTCCCCCTCTACCAAATATTAATCAAACCACTATCCCAAATATCAATCAAAACATTATACCAAACGCTCAAAATTTGTCGTGGATATTGCAACAACAGATGAAAAATGCACAAGCAATTGCAACATCATCAAACACCCCCTTAACATCACAAAGCATGGTCTCTCAAGGACCAATCACATCAATAGCACCATCCATCACGCAAAACACCAACACCACCTTCACAAACACCATTCCAAATCCACCACCACCTCCACCACCACCAACTTCCACCACATCAAGCCAATACAGTGTGGCATTACAAGCTACTTTCCAAAGAGGATACCAACAAGTTTAGAAACAAAAAGCCGAACAACTAGCTGCTCAGCAAGCTGCTCATCAAGCTACTCAAGCTGCACAGGCCACCCAAGTAGCACAAGCCACCTTACAAGTGCAACAAGCCCAAGCTTTATTGCAACAAAAACAACAAGCTGCACAAGTCGCACAAGCATTGCAAGCACAAAAGGCCGCTCAAGCACAACTTCTATTGCAGCAACAAGCAGCACAAGAACAAGCCGTACAAGTGCAAGCTCAAGTGCAAGCTCAATATCAGGCACAATAAGCCCAATATCAAGCACAAATTCTTGCACAAAGACAAGTAGCACAATTGCAAGCATATCAACAAGCAATAAAGCAATATCAAGAGCAGTAAGAAGCAGCAGAATTGGCATCCCAACAACAAGCATTGTTGGAACAACATCAAGCACAACAGCAAGCGTTGTTGGAACAACAACAAGCGTAACAACAAGCACAAATCTTAGTGCAACAACAAGCTTTGTTCATACAAAAGTAGGTAGAAGCCTAACTTGCTCGGCAGAACATACAAATACCATCAAACAACACACTAATCAACCCACCCATCCAAACCATGATTGAAACACCCCAAAATACTTTCATTCCACCCCCTGATCCACAAAATGATGTGACGACACAAATCAGGTTGCTCTCGTAACAAGTGCTCGATCTTCAATCAGGGTGAACAACCAAAACACCAAGCAACTTGTTTCCTTATCCATTCAATAGGAGCTTAGTAATGAAACCATTCCCAAAGGGATTTGAGATCCCCAAATTTGAAAAATATTGAGGGATGGGAAACCCTGAAGATCACATCAGGGAATTCCAGGTTCATTGAATGGAGGTCGCTTATGATGATACTTATCTGTTGCGGATATTTCCTAGGAGCTTGGTAGGCCATGCTATAAAATGGTTCTCTCGCTTACCTTCAGGCATTAGAACATTTCAAGAAATTAGGGGCGCATTCATTAAAAATTATGCATACAACATTGCAATGGATGTTAGTCTAGAAGAACTCTCGGCTCTGAAACAAGGAAAGGGTGAATCTTTCACTTCATTCCTTCAACGATGGCGATCCAAGGCAATCAGAGCAAGTGGAACATGCCAGAAGAACAAGTTTGCACCATCATAGCCAATCTTGAAGGCCACTTGGAATTTCATCTCAAGGTTTAGGGCATCACCACATACGATCAGTTGATCCCTAAGGCACTTAGCATCAAAAGAGCCCTTGTGACTCAACCAACGGAATCAACATCATACCATGAACAACAAAACAACCGCCCACCATCCAATTACAATGATAAACCCCGCACATGGGCAAGGAACAAAAACGTCACTAATGATGGTTTTGTTGATGCCAAGGTGGTCATTAGTGCCCCACGCCAACATACACCCGCACCACAAATCCAAACACAACACCAAAACACTCATCACACAATATACCAACCAAACAACAATCCAACCATCAATAATCTCAATGACCAAAGGGGACCACCTCAATGCAAAATTTATCCCAAATGGAAATACACCACTTTGGGCGAACCACTTGAGGACATAATGAAAAAATTGATCGACGAAAAACTCATCAAGCCTCCTACATTTGAGAATTACCAAGAGCCAGATGTCAAACCTCCTTGGTATAACAAGAATCAACTCTGTAAATTCCATAAAATCAAATGACACACCACAAAAAATTACATGAGACTCAAAAACATCATCCAAGTTCTCATCAATAAGAAAATCATAAACATGGAACAACCTACAGGAAATCAAGATCTCAAGATATATACGAATCTGATGCCGAATCATGGTAACAGTGGGAATAAAAATGACAAAAGGAAGGGCAATGTAAATAATGTGTATGAAATAGTCGTTTCCTCCCTAAATGAAGACTACATGGTCATCACCATCAAGGGCACCCATGCTGAAGATTTTGGAGTCACCACAAGAGGCGACAAAGTAACCATCACAGGATCATCCCAGCCAAATAGAGCCCCTGCATCTAGATCTGTTCCTAATGGCTACATTGTCCTAGATCAACTTAAGAGAACACCAACATAGATCTCCATCATGGAGTTGTTAAAAATATCATCAGCTCATAAAAAGATCCTTGAGGAAGAATTAGCCTCATACACTGTTCCCACAGATCTCGATGCGGAGCAATTCCAAGCTATGGTTAGAAATATTATTATGCCTAATCTCCTTACATTATCTGACCAATATTTCCCTACTCAACCATCTCACAATCGTGCACTTCACTTGGAAGCCATAGTAAATAAGAGCAAAGTCAAAATGGTCTTGGTGGATGAAGGTGCGGGTTTGAATATCTGTTCTCTCAGCCTCATCAAGTAGTTGACAATATCAGAAGATTCTATCGACAAAGGGAAGGGTATCACGATAAGAGCATATAATGACCAAGAAAGAGTGTCTCGAGGCACAATAAAACTCCCTATTCAAGTAGGCCCTACCATCATGGAAACCACTTGTCAGGTCTTGGACCTTGAATTGCCATATAACATCCTCCTAGGATGTCCATGTATCCATGCGATGAAAGCAGTAGCATCAAGTTTCCACCAATGCATGAAATTTACACATAATGGAAAAGAAGTTACCATCCATGGAGATCCTGAACCTTTCTCATATTGCAAAAATCTTGAAGCAAAGTATTACAAAATACCCCAAGTACCAAAAAATGATGAGGGCCCATCTACACAATACATCGATCCTGCCACCCTTGCATCCACTTCTATGACAAAGACACCTGCCACTCCCACCATTCCCACCATTTTGAACATCAAGCTCATCATCCAGGATGATGGTTGTGGAAGCTACAAGCTCCCTAACAATGATTTTGTGGTAGGAGAGTTACCACAATCTCCTAGATCATGGGGACATCCACAAGAAAACCAAGCTTCCACATCACAAACATCTCCTGAAGACTATCCCGAATTCACAAGCTGGGGAGACCTTAGCCAGGAGGTTATTGAGGCCGATCTATCACATATGTTATATCAAGATGAAAGACTAGTGCCTAAATTACAAATGGATGACAGAAGCAAGGGCCTGCAAATGATACTCGCAATGGGCTACGATAGAAATCAAAGACTAGGACAAAATGACAATGGGCTCATAATACCTATCATGCTAGAGACGTGACCGATAACAAATCTTGGCCTTGGATGTACCCCTCTGAGTATAACCATACATGGCCAATGTCCTCTGGTTAGAGCAGTTAATAAACCTTGTCAACCAACTACAATAGAACTACGATTATAGTATCCATAGGTCGTGTTCTAGATAACTATACCTTTGATATAACCGATGCCCGTAGTAGTAGCGATGATGAGGATACAATGAAAAATCTACCTAGGCTATTCGAGGATACCACTCTTTGCATGATTAGCACCCTCTCCTTGAAATAGACCATCAAAATCATGAGATCCGCTTAGTATACCCCCAAATTGACTATGACCAACGAGGACCACGGTTCTTGATACATTCAAAAATGATGAGGCACTCTCAAAATTCATGGGATTGCAGGATAACATTCAGATGGGGATCATAAAATAGGGTTTATAATAGAGTTGGACAAACATTCCTATTATGGGGAAACAATTGAATCCTTTAGTCGCAAAAGTGAGAAATTAAGAATAATATCCAAGTCTTTGAGTGAAAACCACAATGTGGCACTCTCCGAAAAGAAAAAAGTAAAAAGAAAGGATGTATCCAATGGTGAAAACCTCTCTGAGGTGCCCGAGGATGAAGGATTCAATCTTCCTTTAAGAGCTATTCATTAGGAAAAGTCAACAGTCTTGGCCAAAAAATGCAATCCTATCAACCTAGGAATAGAGGAGACCCCGCATATCACATTCTATGTGGAATCACTATTATCAGAAGAGCAAGAACTCTTAGCAACATTCCTAAGAGAAAGGAAAATAAAATTTGCATGGAGTTATGCTGACATGCCAGCACTTGATCCAGAGACTGTGATTCATCACTTAGCAGTGTATCTAGAAGAAAAGTCGGTCAAACAAAAGCTTCAAAAAATGCACCCTCAAATTGCTCTATTAGTCAAAATGGAGCTGAAAAAGCTACTAGATGCAGGATTCGTACGACCAATAGATTATCCAGAATGGGTGTCAAATTTGGTACCTGTTTCAAAACCTGATGGAGCCATTAGAATTTGTATAGACTTCCAAGATTTGAACAAGGCATGTCCAAAAGATGACTTCCCGCTTCCCAACATCGACATGATAGTAGACATGACAGTTGGACATGAGATGTTATCACTAATGGATGGATTTTAAGGATACAATTAGATCATGATAGCTAAAGAGGATCAACATAAGACAACCTTCACTTGTCCATGGGGGACCTACTATTGGAACATGATGCCATTCGGCCTAAAGAACGCAGGAGCAACATATCAAAGGGCCATGACATTGATATTCCATGACATGATCCATAAAACAGTTGAAGACTATGTTGATGACATTCTAGCTAAGTCAAGAAAAAGAAAAGATCACATAGCAACCCTAAGTGCTATTTTTGACAGACTCGAGGAATACAAAGTCAGACTAAACCCAAAGAAGTATGTCTTTTGCATACAATTAGGTAAACTCTTAGGTTATATAGTGTCCATGAGGGGTATCGAGGTGGATCCAACAAAAGTGAAAGAAATCCTCGAGATGGAAGCACCAAAAACATTAAAGCAACTAAGAGGTCTACAAGGTAGACTTCAATCCATCCGATGATTCATAGCACAACTGGCAGACAAGTAGAACCCATATTCTCACCTACTCCATAGGGGAGTAGAGTACAAATGGGATACCAAGTGTGAAGAGGCATTTAAAAAAATCAAAGAATATCTACTAACACCACCAGTATTAATGCAACCTATCCAAAGAAAGCCATTGATTCTATACGTATCAGCAACAACAACAACCCTTGGAGCTCTCTTAGCCCAGCATGACAAAAACGAAACCGAGAGGGCTATCTACTATATCAGTAGAACAATGATTGGGCATGAGCTAAACTATTCATTCATCAAAAAATCCTACCTCGCAGTAGTGTTTGCATCCCAAAAATTCAGACATTACATGTTGGCACACAAGATAAAGCTCATCACAAAAATTGATCCCCTCAAGTATTTACTATCAAAGGCAATGCTCATAGGAAGAATGGAAAAATGGGTAATGATATTATCAGAATATGACATTGAGTATGTGGAGAGGAAAGCAATCAAGAGACAAGTTATTGCAGATCAACTGGCAGAGGCACCTATTTATTCAGAGAATCCTCTTGTCTCAGAGTTTCCCGCTGAATCCATTTTTAATCTTAACATAGCTAACCACTAGAAACTAATCTTCAATGGTTCATACACACAACATGGATCGGGAGCCGACATCTTCTTCATCACCCCACAAGGGGATTGCATACTAAGGTCATATAAACTAGGATTTCCTTGCACTAATAACATTGCAGAATATGAGGCTTTGACTATAGGTTTCAAGATAGTAGTGCAATGGAACATCATAACTCTGAAAGTCTATGTAGACTCCCAATTGATCATAAATCAAGTGAATGATGAATACCAGACCAAGGACAATAAGCTCACTCCATACAAGAAATTGGTGGAGACTCTCAAAGAATCCTTCATTGAAAATACATTTGAGAAGATTCCTAGAGCCAACAATAGAGCAACAGATGCCATGGCAACAATTGGGTCCCTATTGGACATCCCCAACAATGTTCCAAAATATGAATTCCTGATTGAGGAGCTTCTCGTTCCTGCATTCGAGGTACCAGAATGAGAATTCATGTGTGAAATCATTGGTCCTCATGATCCTTGGTACCACGACATCTATACATACCTTCGAATAGGAGTCATACCCGCTGACCTACCATCAAACCTAAAATGAACCATTATTAAAAAGGAATCTAGATTCATCATCCTAGGAGATACCCTATATTGTAGGAGCATAGAAGGAACCTTATTACGCTGCCTAAATGTTGAAGAGGCATTAAC
>VDFB02086081.1:291043627-291201564 GCA_007258455.2 Sequoia sempervirens
TTTTGAAAATTTTCTTATCAAACGCTCCAAAACTTCCCTAGTGGTGCAACTCGTGAAGGTGTTGCAGTTTGATTTTAATCAAACTCTGACACTTGGCCCTATAAAAGAAAAATTGCACCGTTGTGGTGCACTTCATCAGCCAGCATCGTAGTTTGCGTGAAATGGGTGATGTCGCGTTGCAATATTTCAAATTGACCAGCCGGCCCCGAGCTTAGCGTTGGAGTTTGTAAACTCCAACCTGTACCACTGTGGTGCAAAATAGCACCACACGATGTAGTTTGATTGCTGAGCGGTGCTATATAGCACCGCTGCAGGCAGACCGACCTTTTAAAGCATTAATTAAGGCATTAAATGAAAAAATGAAGCTTGGGTAAGGGTCACATACTGGTGCCCTGATGCCAGGTGACCGCTGGTACGTTCGAACTCGATTAGTGATGTGTAGGGGAAGCTTTTGTTGCACCATATCGCCAGAGTTAGAGCTCAAATCTCAAGGTTGCTAATAGAGGTGTTTGAAAATGACTTGAAAGTGACCCCTCGGGCCCCTTTTAAGCCTAAAAATTATGTTTTTTTCACCTTGTTTGGCTGTCCTGCTAGGGTTTTGGACCCTCGAACCACTTTCTATCCAGTTGAGGCTTTTTTTTCATTGTTTTATTGCATTTAGACACATTTTTAGCCTCCCAGAGCCCTTTCAAACCTGTCGGGTACTTTGTCAACTTTTTTTGTGAGATCACCCAAAAATTGGAATTTTCATCCAATCTCTTGAGGGGGCATTATATTGGCATATTCTCTCCCACTAGGCAGCAGTGGGGCAAGTTTTTAAAATATCAAAAAAAATTGGCTTCGATTGAGATCGTTTATTCTTTGAATGAACGCAACGAGTGCATTGCTTCAAAGAGGGGCAAAATGTAGACACATAAAATATACTAATTGACATTGTGCATATGATCCTAACCTACTAACATCGTTTCTTCCAGAATCATCCCTCAGTCTAACCATTTAATGAAATTCTCCTTATCTGATTAAATTCATCAATATTCCTCTCTTAATTTAATAAATCATTTTATTTGATTAACTCTAATTATTTGGTTAATTAAATCAATCTGTCTGATCTAATTACCCCTATTTAATTAAATAATCAATTTTATTTGATTAAATTTCTAAAGTCTATCCATTCAATTAAATAAATTAAAACCTTATTTGATTTAATCTAACACCATCTCTTTTAATTAAATAAATCAAAAACCTTATTTAATTAATCTCTTGTCATATTCCTCTCTTATTTGATTTAAATAAATCCATAAATTTGAGTCAAATAGGTCACATCATCTAACCTCTCTCATTAAATTAATTAACCCTTGATTAATTTAATCTCATCTCATGTTCCATCCTCTAGATAATGCAAGTTGCACATGAAAATAGATTTAATTCATTTATTAAATCTCTATTTTCCTCACAAGGCATCTTTTGGAATATTCTCTCAATTTGAATTCAAAAATTCCAAGTCAACATGTACATCCAACAAGGCAATAAATTCATCTTACATGTCCTTTTCCTTGAGCCAAGTGGCATTTATTGCATTTTCGCTTCCCTCTTACATGTCATTTCAACAAATTTGAAATTCAAAATTATGCATTTATTGGCACATTCCCCAAATCTTGCACATCCTTCATCCACTCATAGATTCACAAGTGGCATCATGCCATTGGATGAATGTTAGTCCCACATTTTTTAAATTTGGACATTCATCCATCTTGGCATTCTATAAATAAAGAGCTCATATGCTCATTTTATCATCCACAATTTATGCAAAGTTACCATGCCCAAATATCCATCAAATTTCATCAATCATTTTTGAACCATAGTTAAGTTTTGCAGATTTTAGCTTAGAGCACTCTTGAACATCAAGAAAGTGGATCAAATCTTCATCAATACATCAAGCTTGCATCTTAGGAATTGGGAAAGGGCCAATTTTCACATCAAATTGGCACCAATTCCCCCATGGGATCATGTGTTTGCTTTTCTAATTAGGATTCAATCAATATTTCATTGCTTCATTGTGTTCTTTGTTATTTTCTTTCCTAGTTCGAAGTTGTAAATGGATTTCATGGGGAATCCTTGTTTTGGCTTGCAATATCTAACTTGAGGTGTTTATTCTCTTTGTTTTGCAGGTACCAAGGTTGGGGTTCACACACTACCTAAAAAGTTAAATCTATCAACAGACCATCTTCTCCTCCTCTTCCTAAACCTAGTGTATTTGGGGTTTTAAGGATATCTTGCCAAGGTCTTCTTTTGTGCGACACTACCCTTCCTGCATAAGTAAATTTTCCTTTTGTAATGGAACAAACCCAACCCATCCCATGGCGGGCTATCATAGGTCCTTTAATGTTTGGAGCTGGTGCACAACTCCATGACATACCCAAAGGTTTAGGAAGGATTATACCCAAATTCAGTGGAGATGGGAAAGTTTCTCCTACTGAGCATATGAAGGCTTTCTTTGCTGCCTCTTTCATTCTTGCAATACAACATGAAGATGTTGCTATGAGGTTCTTTGTAGAATCTTTGATGGATGCTACTGCTAATTGGTTGTATTCTCTACCCAATGGATTTATTAAAAATTGGGCTTCCCTAAGAAGAAGGTTTGAGAATAGATTTAAGTTTGCAGAAAATGATCAAGTCATGGTTGCTCAATTAGGTTCAATGAAAAGGGAGGTTCACCAGTAAATGAGGGATTTTTTGGCCAAGTTTAATAAGTTATATAATAGAATTACTATGAGCATGAGACCTGGTCCTAAATTTTTCAAAGCAATGTTCATTAACACTCTTCCACCAGATGTGAGTTTCATTATTAAAAGGGAAGGCATGACTAATGTAGTTGTTGCACAAGGTAGAGGTGTATCCATAGAGGATGATCTTATTGTCTCTTGAAAATGGAAGAAAGAACTACAAGCTGGTAAACCTTCACCAGTAAATTCTATTGACCTAGTCATTTAGAGATTGGCCAATGACATAATCACTCTTAAGAGACAAATGCCAAAGGGTACCTCACAAATGCCCTATCAAGATGTTCCCAGGAATTATCAAGGAGCTCCCAACAAAACACTTTCATTGGCCACCCCAAATCAAAGGTTGGAGATTGGGGGTCCTTCTTCTTCTAATAAGGGGAATCATTGCAATTTTCATCTAACTTCAGATCATAATGGAGTTACTTATTTGGAGATGATTAGATTCATGCAAATAATTTCAACAAATGAACATACTATGGAACCATATGTGGAAGATCTTAGCTTGTCCAATGATGCTGGCATGAACTTCTTTGAGTTTGTATTAGAGGTAGACGCTAGAGAGGATGTATATGTTAGAGTTTACAATCCTAATTGTGTTGTTTTCACTAGAGCACAACATGCCAAAGCTGATCAGGGTGACTCATCTTCAACCCCAATGTACATTTTAACAAGGTAGAGAAAGCAAGAACAAATTTCTCCCAACAATGTACAAGTTGAGGTACCATCTTCTTCATCTTCTGTTACCCTTCCTTCTAGTTCATTTGATATAGTTGAGTCCTATAAGAATACCAAAATCCAAATTTCACAAGCTGAATACTTGAGACTCAATCCCTCAAAACTAGATAGGCTGGTGAAATATGTTAAACAAGAGCCTTCATCGTCCTAATGTAAGGTTCAAATTTTTAATGATAATGAAGACAACCTTGGGAACCAAATTTTATCTAATACTATAGGTAAGCCTTCAAGCTCACAAAACCCATTCATGAAACCAAAACCTTTCTATATGTCATTATACATTGTTGGTTTTAGACTGAGTAATTGTATCATTGACTTTGGAGCTTTTGAAAATGTGATGTCTTCCCAAATAGCTAAAGCCCTAGGTTTATCTTATACCTCTTCCCAAGCCAAATTTTATTCCATGAATGGATCCCTAGTTCCTGTTATAGGTAAAATCAAAGACGCTTAAGTAGCCGTAGCTACTTTTCCTAAAAAGAGGCTGAAACTAACTATATTGGTTGCTAACATTCCTACAAGTTATGGTATGTTGTTGAGTAGGAGTTTTTGTAAGGATTTGGGTGGAGAAATCCAAATGGATTGTTCTCATGCCTTAATACCCTTGGATGGAAATAAAATACACCTCAATCCTGAACCCAAGGCCAAGTTCACTATCTGAAAGTCTTGCGATCCAATAGCAGATATTTTGTTTGTTGAAACAGGAATAGGAGCCTATATGTGCACTTCTAACCAAGAGGAAAATTCAAACCCTATTAGCCCTGATTTGGTCAATGAATTGTGGATGCTTGAATTTGATGGAAGTTGTTCTAATGTCGGGTCAAGTGCTAGAGTAGTTCTAATTTTTCTTGATGGCTATAAATTCCCCTTTTCTTTCAAATGGGAGTTTACGAATACCAATAATACACCCGAGTATGAAGCTATATTGCTTGGTCTAAATGTAGCCAAAGAAAAGGGTATCAAGATATTTAGGGTTGTAGGAGATGCAAAATTAGTGGTGAAGAAGGTGAGGAAGATTTACATTATGAAAAATGGCCAGCTTAGGAATTATAGGAATAGAGTTTGGGATTGTATAGAAGATTTTGATGCTTTTTCTATAGTCTATTCCTAGGGACCAAAATTCTGTGGTTGATTCCTTAGCAATTTCAATGCCATTGCTCTTGCCACATCCAAATTTCAAAGATGAGTCCTATAGAATTGAAATTGTGCACAAACCTAGTGTTGTAATGTGCCATAGAAAAATGGCCCCTTGTCATTTTCATTGAATTTTAGGTCTTGTTTCATGGTGTTGGAACTATGTTGTTTTGATTTTATGTTGTAACATGGCTTGAACATGCTTATTTAGGTACTAAAACTCAAAGAACGATGTCTTGTGAAGGTGTTGTGAAGTGTTGTATGACATTTCTAGATTCTTCTATAATCTATTAATTACAATTCACCTAAAAATTAACTTTTTATTCATCACCAAGTCCTATTTTGAAGTGTTGTAAAATCTTGTAACAAGCTTTCATGCTTTTCTAGGAACATCTTCACTATTTATCCCTTTTTCATGCTTTATTTGACCCCTTCATGCTCTCATATGCTTAATTAAGTGTATTTTTTATTATAATCCTGACAAACAACATTAAATACAACATATTTACCGACACTTATTTTTAGGTCCTATGTGGGACCCATTCACCATGGGTGGCGAATGAGTCCCCCTTGGCTGCAAATTCAAAATATTTTAAATTTCCTTTTTGTATTTGATTCAAAATCACTTAATGTCAGCCTATGATGAGGTATGAAAGGTACCTAACTAAGGAAAAAGTGTGTATATATATGTGATTTTCACCTCATTTTACATCTCCTCACTCATTTAAGAATTTCATCTCATATTTCAATCATTCAAGCATTTTACATCTTTTCAAGCACTATTCAAGTACTTTGAAGCAACCATTGACATTACTTCAAATTTACATCATCAAGGGTTTGACCTAGGTATGTAGATTTGACAAGGATTTTGTTGTTGAATATTGGTTTACAAGTCAACTAGGTGCTTCAAGTCAGCTTAAGTCTATTTCAAGCTTGGAGAAGGTTTTCTGTCCATTTTCTACAGAATTGACTTTGACAACCCAACAAGCAGTGATTTCCAGATCTAGTGTTGCAGAGTTGTCTCCTGACTTTTTTAGAAATTTGGGAGAGGACTGATTCACCACCTGTGGTGAATGAGTCCCACCTTAGGACTAAAAATCTAAATTTTATTAGATTCTGGATCATGACAGACAAAAACTTGCTCTCAATAGTTTTTCACCAGGAGGAGGACTAATTTGCCATCCTGGGCGAATGAGTCCCACTGTGAAAAATTAGTAATTTCAACCAGCATTTAGAACACTTCAGATTCATCACATTTCATTTAGGTGCACCCAGATTCATCCTGTTTATTTCTATTCTACATAATTTCTTCATTTACTTCATTGTTTGCATATCGCAGTGTGTTTTCAAACATAGCTTTAATTTCACTTTTGCATTCATTTTCATCCATTCAGATTAGTCAATTGCATTTAGTTAACTTAATTTAGGTTAGACAACATCACACATAACATTATTTGAATGAACTAGTTTGCATTTCTTGCCTAATTCTCTCCTTTTAGGTGAAAACCCTAGAAGAGTTAGAGAAGTCCTAAAAGATAAAAATCTAATGGTTCACCTAACAATTTAAATAATTGGAAAGTGTTCAATAATGATCAATAGATTATTGAATTTTTAGAGAAAGTTGAAGCCTTTAGCTCAAATTTATTTTGAAGGCATCTGCTGAGTATGATAAGGTGAATATTGGTATATAAGATTATCCTAAGATTGTTTGTATTGGGAAGTGTTGTTCCTAGGAGGATAGAGAGAGACTGATCTCTCTATTGAAATGTTATAGGGATGTCTTTGCATGGTGCTATGCAAATTTAAAGAAGTTTAGAAATGGAGAATTCTAGTGTAAAATTCCACTGAAACCTGGTGCCACGCCTTATTGATAGAAACAACAAACTTATAATCCCAATGTTGCAGAAGCTATTTTCAATGAAATTGATAAAATACTTAAGGAAAGGATTATTTATCCCATCCATCATTCCATGTGGGTAGCCAATATAGTTCTTGTGAGAAAGAAAAATGGAGAAATAAGGATATGTGTTGACTTTAGGAATTTAAATTAGGCATCTCTGGAAGACAATTACCCATTACCTATGATGGATCATATTCTGCAAATAGTTGCTGGCTTTGAAATTATGTACATGCTTGATGGATTCCTAGGTTATAATAAGGTCGAAGTAGCTCCAGAATATCAACATAAAATGACATTCACCATGCCCATTGGTGTTTTTCCCTATAATAGAATGTCGTTCGACCTTATTAATGAAGGGGCCACTTTTCAAAGGGCTATGGACTTATCTTTTGGTGATCTTAGGAATAAAATTATAGTGATTTATTTGGATGACCTAATAGTTTTTTTCTAAAAAGAAAGCCAATCATTTACATGATTTGGAAGTAGTATTGTAGCATTGCAGAGAAGAAGGTATCTCTTTAAACCCTAAGAAGTCTATCATTGTTGTAACTAAAGGAAAACTCTTAGGTCACATTGTTTCAAAGGATGGAATTAAGATAGATCCAGACAGAGTGAAGGAAATCATGCAACTGGGATTACCTTCCAACAAAGATGCTACCAGGTCTTTCTTTGGTTAGGTGAACTTTCTAAGGAGGTTTGTTCCTAATTTTTTTGAGTTGACGAAGTCCATTTCTGATATGATGAAGGATCACCTACTGTTAAATAGAGCAATGAGGGAAAAAAATCTTTTGCAGATATTAAAAATATAATTTCAAATGCTCCCACTTTAGTTCATCCTAATTTTTCTAAATATTTCATCATATATAGTTACACCTCCAAGCACACCTTGTCGGCCATCTTACTACAAAAGAATGAGCAAGGCATTGAAGCCCCTATCTCTTTTATGAGAAATCCTCTAAAGAAGTATGAACTAAAATATTCACCGCATGAGAAAAATGCATACGTTGTTGTGAAGGCACTCAAGAGTTTTAGGTTCTATATTCTTCATTCTCATACTACTATTTTTGTTCCTGAAATTGCTATGAAAAGTATTCTTACTCAGCAAGATATTGGATGCAATAAAAGAGGATCTTGGATAGTCCAAATTCAAGAATATGTTTTGGATATTAAACCCACTAATCTAGTTAGGGGAAAGGGTCAGGCTAAAATAATTGTTGAGAGTAAACCTATTGAAGAAGAGTTACCATTAGTACTATTCACAAGCACAACTGATGATTAGCTTTATGATGTCCCTTATTTCCTAACCTATGGTGATTTCCCATCACATTTTTCATTAAGAGAAAAGAGAAACTTAAAGCTTAAAGCAAACAAGTACATTCTTACATTTTTTCAGTTTAAAATTCACTGGAAGACAACTTGTTGCTTTACCCTTGAAACCTATGGTAATTGATGAGCCCTTTCAACAATGGGGTCTTGATTTCATTGGGCCAATCAACCCAAGTTCTAGTGCAAGACATACACACATATTGACTACTATAGACTATTTCACCAAATGTGTGGAAGCTATTCCAGTGAAGCATACCACCACTGAAGTCGTATGTAATTTTTTGAAGGATAATATTTTGGTAAGGTTTGGAGTGCCCAAAAAAATTGTCACTAACAACGTTGGCTCTTTTTCCTTTGCTGGAATTACCCTTTTTTGCTACGACTATGGCATTAGCCCTGCTCATAATATGATTATTATCCACAAGGAAATGGGCAAGTTGAGTCAAGCAATAAGAATTTAATATCCATTATCAAGAAGTTGGTTGATGAAAATCAAAGGGGATGGCATAAAAATTTATATGATGCTCTATGGGCTAATAGAGTTACCTATAAAAGAGCTATTGGAATGTCCCCCTTTCAATTAGTATATGGCATTGATAGCACTTTTCCTACACCATTGGAGATTTCACCACTCAATTTACAGAAGGCTATAGAAGATGGGAAATTTCATATTGCTTTGGAAAAGTGGATTATGTATTTGAATAAAATGGAAGAAGAATGGGACGTTGTGGTGGATAAGATTACCAAACATCAATAGATGGTGAAGAAGGTTTTTGATAAAAGGGCTAGACAAAGAGACTTTGTAGTTGGTGATTTAGTTCTTCTCTAGGATTGGAGAAGGGAGGCAGAAGGAGCACATAAAATTTTGATTCTCTCTAGAGAGGGCCTTTCCTGATGAAAAAACTTGTTGGTGATCATGCTTGCCAATTGGCTTATCCTGATGGTACTATTCTACCCCTTACCTAAATTGGAAAGATTTGAAACTTCTTGAATAATTTTTTAGTTGGGTCTATCCTTATATATATTTTCTTGTTTGTTTTGTTCAATTTTTGGCTTGTCTAGTTTTTGACTTTGTTGCCCAATGAATAAGGCTTTATGCCATGTTTCTAGATTCTCTGCATCCTGTTAGTCCTGGTCCCCATTTGGAGCTAATGTTACCTATGTGTATACTATGCATCATGTAAGTTTAAATTATGTCTTCCTTTATCTCTAATTTCTTACATTTTTCCCAAGTCCAAAGTCTTTTCCTTCATTTTAGCCTTTGTCATAGGATCCTCTAATTTTCTAACTGCTTGTCACATGTTCTTTAAGTTTTGAAACCTAAGTCACTGGCGCCTGGTGTCTTTGAACCTTGTGATCGGGTTTGAGTTTTTCCTAACTTCCTAATGGCCCAATGTGTTCTCCTTTCCAAGAATCGAGTGTGTTGGTCTTTTGTGTAGTCAGAGAGTCAGAGGTTTCCATAACTTTTTAAATCTTGACTTTGGGTTATAAAGTTTCAATTTTCTACGACAAGGCAATATGTTGTCCATCCCGCATGTTTTGAGGCACCACCTATGCATTTAATGAGGCATACAATACAACTTGGAGATGTATTTTCAAGGATTTTTGCAAACCACACAAATCTTAGGGCTTGCTTTAGCAAGGATTAAAATAAAGCATCATATTAATTCAATACCAAATGCACATCTTGTCATTTTACATGAGTTAAGTTGGTGGGGATTTATTTGTTTGAGTCTTTAGTTGTACCTTCATCTTTTGCAATTATTTCTTCAAGTGTACAAGTGTTCCTTTGTGTATTGTGACCTCATGTAGTCTAAAATTAAAAATTGTTGGCTCGATGTAAGGGACATGGAGTTGGGATCCTTTAAGCTGGAGGAATTTTGGGTGCGTTTAGAAAGTAACAAAAGATCTATTTCCAACACAAGATTGTTAGAAAGTGGATTGGCTCATGCCGGGGGTTTTTCAGAAGTCATGATGAGCATGGACCTAATAGGCACATGTGTGAGAAGATATATTCTAGTAATGCAAGAAATCAAAGCCATGGACGAGACTGTCATTCCTAAAATTTCTCCTGAAGTGGTTTCTAATGCACTAAAGATTCCTAAGAGAGCGCACATAAAGGACATTTTTGTTGTGGTGGCTAGTGATTTTTTCAAAGTTAATGAGGACTGGTGCAAGAATTCTATAGCCAAGGGGTGGTTGAAGTTAGAGAAAAGAGGTAAGTCACAGTCACCTTCCAAACTAAAGAGAATGCATTTCAAAGGGGAAATCACAAATTCCATTTCTTTGTTACATCACATTGTTGGAAATTTCGCAAATTGAGGCTTTTGAAAATTGGATGTGTCAATTTATTTTGGTTATATGTGATGAGAATGTGTTCATTGATTGGGCTAAGATAATTTTCTTTCATTTGAATGAATAATTAGTCAATTTCCAAAAAAATACTACTTTCCATCTATGTTCTTGCTTAACATACATTATAGCTAGTCAAAGATCCTTTTGGTTAGGATTAAAGCCACAACTACCTCCAACTTCTGGCATGCCTCTATATAAGTGTTATTCGCAGTTTACCAAGCAAGTTAGAATGGGAGATTTTTTCCTTGTCAATGATGCATTCTTGATGGAAGTTGTGAGGAAATTGGATTGAAACCTTGAAATACGTATTTCTCCCGAGTCAATGTCTTTGGTAGCAAAGTTTGGAAGTTTCTATATTCAATTTGATAGGTTTTCCTACTTCAAGATAGGAGGTTTTGAGAAATCTCAATTAAAGTTGCCTAGATATCCTATAGATTTGTTGGTGTTCCTAGAAGTTTGTAGGAAAATGACCATGGTGAATGTAAAGTACATGAATATGGGGAAGTGGGGATATGCTTTTTCATTGAAAAATCCTTCCTCCACATGTAAAAATAATTAGATGGCCAAATGTGTTGAAGGAATTCTTAAAGAGTATAACCTCTAACATTTATTCATGAAGGCTAATTTTGATAGCAAGGGTTTCGTATAAATTCACACATGTTGATATGGGGCCCCAAACACTTGAAGGTGATGTGTATCATGATAATTATTCAGTTAATTCCTTGATTAAGCGGGTAAAGGAAGAAAGAAAGGAAAAGGTGAAATTGTGGTGGAGGAGAAACTAATCACCTAGTTGCAAATCTCCATGTTTGATGGTCAAATGCACTCTTCAATTTAAATGTGTCAACAAGTTGAATTTGTAAGCCTAAAAGGAAAATATGTGGGATTGTATGTAATGGAGTCATTAGTTTAGAGTCCTTAGTATGAAAGTGATAAAAGTTACAAATTTGTGAGTTGCATAATGTAACAAATTTATAATTGCAATGGTTATACATTTTGAAAGTTGGTTTCTTAGTGGTTAGGGGCATTGGTCAGTTAGAGGAGGATGATAAAATCTATGTAAAGCCTTGAGAGGCTCTAGAGGTGGTTGTCGGAGTTGAGGGGAATGAATAAAACAATTTAAATTACTCTATTTTTCATAATTTCATTGGTTTCCCTGAGATTTATGCCTACGTGTAGGTCATACAATCTTCCTTTGCATTGATCTCTTATGTGATTCAATACATAAATGTTCTAGCTTGCATTTAGTTCCTTTTCAGAATTTGTTCTATTCTTTTAGAGCTTTAATTCATCACACTTCTCTTACCGGGTTCCTGGATAAGCTTAAGGGTTTGAAGTTGTTTTGATCGTATAACCATCATCCCACCTACTGTAATCAAATGTAACTCAATGGGATGATGCACTAGGGTGTATGAAATTTTGTCTTAGAATTAGGAGGCATAGAATATTGAGCCCTTGGCTTGAAGCATGAGAGTAAGGGCAGGGAATGTGTGTTTCCTCTTGGAAAATGGTGGTTCAAACCTATGAAGTGATAAAGTAATGATGTTAAAGTCCAAGTGAGAGTTTTTTAAGCATGGTTGGACCTATTACAAGATGTATGAGTAGTTATTTTTCCTAGGAGTGGTTGGGAAGGTGAAGTTTCAATAAGGGTGCCTTAAAACCCTAGTTACTTAGGCTACAAGGAGGGTTTTTGTATTGGAGGCTTAATTGTGCATTCAGGGTCATTAAACTTGGAAAAATATCATTTTTGGAACTTGATTCAAGACTATTTTTAGGTTAGAAGGTCTGGTGTGGAGATCTAAAGGTAGTCTCTTTCTAAAAATGGCCTAATTTGAGGCATTAAAAATGTGAAAAATCCAATTTTGAGGCATTTGGTCTTAAGAAGGTGTATTTTATTTTCCTATATGTTGTGTATCTCTGAAATGGGTTTTTGAATCCATGATTATTTTCCTAAGTGTTTTGGAAAAGTTTGGCCAAAAGTTTGAAAAACTAGTTTCCAACTCCTACAAGGGAAACATATGTCAAATGGTGAGTTTTGAGGAATTCATTTAAACTGCCTTGGGGATTTTTCTCATTTGACTCATTTTCCGTTGTATGAATGTTGAGGGCCTTTGTAGAGTTATTTGTAAATTTTTGGTGTCCATTTGAAAGTTTGAGGGGTTGTGACCCTTGAGGGTGAGTTGATGCCTATTAAGGTTGAATCCATTTTGAGAGAGTTATTTTGGTTGAGGATTATCATTTTCATTGTTGTGAGTCTTCTCCACCTTGGCTCTACATCATAGTGGTATCAGAGCATCAGGGAGTAGAATTTTTTTCATTTTGTAGGTTGTTAAGAGCAAGGAAGAAGTGAAGAGTTTGGTGTTCAAAGATGCCTCAAAAGAACAAAGATATGGCTAAAGAAATGAGGGAGATGAAAGACATGCATGCTAGAGAAATCAGAAATTTGGAGGAAAGAATCATAGCCTTGGATACAAACAAAAGAAGCAAAGTGGAAGAAAGTGAGTTAGAAGAAGAAGAAGATAATGAGTCTTAAGACATGGAAGAAGAGATTGACCCAGAAGATCAAAGAATTGCAAAGTTGGTGAAGGCAGTTAGGAATGCCAAGCCTAAGATAAAGATTGTTGTTTCTAAATATGCTGGAATTCTAAATGATGAAGAGTTACTTGATTCAGTTGCTGCATTAGATAACCATTTTGAATGTGATGAGGTTTCTGAGGAGCAAAGAGTAAAGATTTCAAAGACAAAGTTGCAAGGCCACACTTTGGTATGGTGGGACTACTTTCAATTAGAGAGGAGGAAGCAAGGAAAGTCTAAAATCACCTCATGGGACAAGATGGTATCTAAACTCAAAGGTAAATTCTTACCCAAAGATCATCAAGTTCAAATTTTTAAGAAATTACAAAGCTTAAGGAAAAAGGAAATGGACATTAAGTATTATATTGAGGAATTTTATAAATTAAGTTTAAGGTCTGGTTATCATGAGAATGGAGATGGAAAAGTTGCAAGATATATGGGTGGTTTGAGGTTAAACACATAAGATGAATTGGTTTTGGCTAACCCTAAGAATGTAGAGGAATGTTATCAAATGGCAATCAAGATGGAGGAGAAGATGAATAGAAGGCAAGACAAAGTAGTTAGGGGTAGAGGTGATGCATAAAGAGGTAGAGGGTATATGCCTAATCCAAAGCCAAACAATGAAAATAAAGAAGATGCCATGAATGGACAAGAGAAATCTAATTCCAGAGGTGCATGTAGAGGCACAAGAGGCAGATTTGGAGGAGGTAGGTATTCCAATGTGTTTTCAGGTAGATGTAACACTTGCAATGAATTTGGCCATCCATCCTACAAGTGTCTTGAGAATATTGGTGCTTCATCAAGTGGAAGTAGAGGTGATAAAAGAGTCTAACTTGTGCAAGAGGATGAAGAGGAGAGCACCGGTTCATCAAGCGATCCTACAAACCCTAAAGTAGGAGAAGCTTTGATGTTGCAAATTTTTTTTTTGAAGACTTATAGAGAATTAGAGCCATTGAATAGGAAAAGTCTATTTAAAGCAACTTGCAAGAGAAAGGGAAATGTATGTAAAATTGTGGTTGATTCTAGCTTAACTAAAAATATGGTGTCATGTGAAATGGTGAACAAGTTAAACTTGAAAAGGATTTATCATGAATTTCCTTACAAGGTATCTTGGCTAAGTGATGGTTAATATTTTTTGGTAAATGAGAAGGTTGTGGTACATTTCCAGATTGGTGATTATAAGGATAGTGTGGTTTGTGACATACTTCCAATGCACTGTTGCCACATACTCCTAGGAAGACCTTAGCAGTATGATAGGTGTGCCATGTATGATGGAAGAAAAAATGAGTACACTATCATGAAGGATGGGCATAAGTTTGTCTTGACTCCACTTGTATAAGATGTGAAAGGTAAAGCTAAAGTGATCATGTGTGGGAGCAAGGAAATTATAAGTGTTGTGAAAGAAATTAAAATTTCTGATGTTGTGAACAATTCTTGGTCTGATAATGTAGGGGAAATAGGTATAAGGGTTGATACAACAACAAAGAAGGCAATGGCACAAACTTTGTGTGAAAGTATTGTGGTAGGAACCATAGAATGTCCTATAAATGGGAAAAAGGTTGAAAAGTTGACAAGACTTGTAGTTATAGTGATACAAAGGTCTGATGAAAGAGTGGTTAGAAACGTTGGAGGGGTAGTGAAGATAAGACATGAAGAACAGGGCAGTGAGGAAAATTGTAAACAAGGAAGAGATTCAGGAAGGAAGTTAGTACATGAGGCTACTAATTATTGTTTGTGTGCAGGTACAAGTGCAAGTAAACCAAGAAATAGAGGGCAAATAGTGAAAGGACAGACATCAGGTCTGAATTTGAGAACATAGTCACTTTCAAATGTAACCACTGACCAAGGTGCAAGGCAGAGTATAAAGACAGAGCAACATGGAGCATAGAGCAAGATGGGTGAATGGGAATGACCTATGAATCAATGGAGTCTTAATCGAGCTTGGGCATGGTGGTATCAATGCCAATTCATGTGGCATGAATTTTTCTTAGGGGGGGTGTATGGTGCACAAGCACCTAAACACCTAGTTGCAAATCTCCATGTTTGATGGTCAAATGCACTCTTGCATTAAAATGTGTCAACAAGTTCAATTTGTAATCCTAAAAGGAAAATATACCGACATACTTGATCTTGATCACTAACACTATTTCAACGTGAATCATCCTCTTAGCTTCTCATCACTCTTCATCTCTTAATTAAATAAATAATCATTTACCTAATTAAGTCATTCTCTCTTGCTAATTAAATCAATCAATCTGATCTAATTAACCCTAGGTCTCTATTTAATTAAATAAAACAAAATATTTATTTAATTAGTCTCTAAATCACATTCTTCGTATTTTTTGATTTAATTCAACCCATAAAAATAAATCAATTAGTCACATCATCCAATCCTCTAGATTTTGCAACTTGCACATGAAAATACATTTAATTCATTTATTAAATATCTATTTTCTCTCAACTTGGCATCTTTTGAGGAATATTCTTCCAAATTTGAAATCCATCCAAGTGGATTTGTCCTTCCAACAAGACATTTATTCCTTTGTTCATGTCCTTATGCATTGAGCCAAGTGGTATTTAAGACATTCTTTTTCCCTCTTACATGTAATTTCAATATTTTCAAATTCCACCTAATTGCAGTTATGGGCACATTCATCAAAATGTGCACATCCTTTTCCCATTCACATCTTGACAAGTGGCACCTCCTTATTGGGTGTTGAATGATCCCACATTGCTTGATTTGAGTAATTCATCCATCATTTATTTCTATAAATAATAGGCTTCTATCCTCATTTTGATCATCCACAATTTGAGCAAATTTAGTATACTCAATTTCATCTTCAAGCACATCCATCTTCATCAATTTTATCAGGTTCTTAGTTAGGTTATGCAAAAAATTCATCAAGTAGTTTCAATCGTCGTCAAGATCATCAACAAGCTTACAAGGGATTGGGAAAGGGCCATTTTCCACATTAGAATCACACCAATTCCCCCATGGGATTAAGAGTTTGCATGATTTAATATGATTTAATTGCTTTCTTTGTTGTGTTCTTCATTCATTTCCTATTTTGAGCATTGTAAATGAATTGCATGGGGAATCTTAGTTCTAAATTGCATTTGGATCTAATATTGTGTTTGTGCAGGTCTAGGATTGGGTTTCACAGTATGTAATGGAGTCATTAGTTTAGAGTCCTTAGTAGGAAAGTGATAAAAGTTGCAAATTTGTGAGTTGCATAATGCAACAAATTTGTAATTGCAAAGGTTATATGTTTTGAAAGTTAGTTTCTTAGTGGTTAGGGACATTGGTCAGCTAGAGGAGAATGAGAAAAGCTATGTGATGGCTTGAGAAGCTCCAGAGATAGTTGTTGAAGTTGAGGGGAATGAATAAAACAATTAAAATCACTCTGTTTTTCATAATTTCACAAGTTTCCCTAAGATTTATGCCTATGTGTAGGTTGTACAAGCTTCCTTTGCATTGATCTCTTATGTGCTTCAGTATATAAATTTTCTAACTTGCATTTGGCTCCTTGGTAGGATTTGTTCTATTCTTTTAGAGCTTTAATTCATCACACTTCTCTTACCTGGTTCCTAGATAGGCTTAAGGGTTTGAAGTTGTTTTGATGGTATAACCATCATCCCACCTACTGTAATCAAATTTAATTCAGTGGGATGATGTAGTAGGGTATAGGGAATTTTGTCTTGGAAGTAGGAGGTGTAGAAGATTGAGCTCTTGGATCAAAAGGATGAGAGTAAGGGCATGTAATGTGTGTTTCCTCTTGGAAAATGGTGGTTCAAACCTATGAAATGATAAAGTAATGATGTAAAATTCCAAGTGAGAGTTTATTAAGCATGGTTGGACCTATTACAAGATGTTTGAGAAGTTATTTTTGCTAGGAGTGGTTGGGAAGGTGAAGTTTCAATAAGGGTGCCTTAAAACCCTAGTTACTTAGGCTACAAGGAGGGTTTTTGTATTGGAGGCTTAATTGTGTGTTTGGGGTCATGAAACCTGGAAAAATATCAATTTTGGAACTTGAGTCATGACTATTTTTTGGCTAAAATCTTTGGGGTGGAGATCTAAAGGTAGTCTCTTTGTAAAAATGGCCTAATTTGAGGCATTTGGTATTAAGTAGGTGTATTTTATTTTCTTCTATGTTGTGTATCTATGAAATGGATATTTGAATCCATGATTAGTTTCCTAAGTGTTTTGGGAAAGTTCAATAAAAAGTCTGAAAAACCAGTTTCCAACTACTACAAGGGAAACATATGTCAAATGGTGAGTTTTGAGGAATTCATTGAAACTGCCTTGGGGATTGTTTTGGGTTGATTCATTTTCAATTGTATGAATGTTGAGGGCCTTTGTGAAGTTCTTGTTTTCATTTTCAAGTTTGAGCAATTGTGACCCTTGAGGGTGAGTTGATGCTTAGTAAGGCTAAATCCATTGTGAGTGTTCTTTTGGTTGAGGATTGTCATTTTAATTGTTGTGAGTCTTCTCCACCTTGGATCTGCATCATAGTGGTATTAGAGCACTAGGGAGTAGATTTTTTTGCATTTTTCAAGTTGTGAAGAGCAAGGAAGAAGTGAAGAGTTTGGTGTTCAAAGATGCCTCCAAAGAACAAAGATATGGCTAAAGAAATGAGGGAGATGAAAAACATACATGCTACATAAATTAGAGAGTTGGAGGAAAGAATCATAGCCTTGGAGACAAACAAAAGAAGGGAAGTGGAATAGAGTGAGTCAGAAGAAGAGGAAGATGATGATTTTGAAGACATGGAAGAAGAGCTTGACCCAAAAGATCAAAGGATTGCAAAGTTGAAGGCAGTTATGAATGACAAGGCCAAGGTAAAGATTGATGTTCCTAAATATGGTGGAAATCTAAATGATGAAGAATTACTTGATTCATTTGCTACATTAGATATCCATTTTGAATGTGATGAGGTTCTTGATCATCAAAGAGTAAAGATTGCAAGGACAAAGTTGCAAGGCCATGCTTTGGTATGGTGGGACTACTTTCAATTAGAGATGAGGAAGCAAGGAAAGTCTAAAATCACCTCATGGGAAAAGATGGTATCTAAACTCAAAGGTAAATTCTTACCCAAAGATCATCAAGTTCAAATGTTTAAGAAATTACAAAGCTTAAGGCAAAAGGAAATAAACATTAAGTCTTATACTGAGGAATTTTATAAATTAAGTTTAAGGTCTAGTCATCATGAGGATGAAGATGAAAAAGTTGCAAGATATATGGGTGGTTTGAGGTTAAATATACAAGATCAATTGGTTTTGGATAACCCTAGGAATGTAGAGGAATGTTATCAAATGGCAATCAGGGTGGAGGAGAAGATGAAAAGAAGTCAAGACAAAGCAGTTAGGGGCAGAGGTAATGCATGAAGTGGTAGTGGATCTATGCCTAATCCAATGCTAAACAATGACAATCAAGAAGATTCCATGAAGGGACAAGAGCAATATGATTCCAGAGGTGGATGGAGAGGCACAAGTGGAAGATTTGGAGGAGGTAGGAATTCCAATGTGTTTTCTTGTTGATGTTACACTTGCAATGAATTTTTCCATCCATGCTACAAGTGTCTTGAGAAGATTGGTGCTTCATCAAGTTGAAGTAAAGGTGATAAGAGATTCCAACTTGTGCAAGAGGATGAAGATGAGAGAACTAGTTCATCAAGCTGTCCTGCAAACCCTGAAGTAGAGGAAGCTTTGATTTTGCACAAACAACTTTTGAAGACTTCCAAAGAAGTAGAGCCATTGCATAGGAAAAGGTTATTCAAAACCACTTGCAAGAGTAGGGGAAACGTATGTAAAATTGTGGTTGATTCTGGCTCAACTGAAAATATGGTGTCATGTGAAATGGTGAACAATTTAAACTTGAAAAGGATTCCTTGTGAATTTCCTTACAAGGTATATTAGCTAAGTGACGATCAATATTTGTTGGTAAATGAGAAGGATGTGTTAGATTTACAAATTGGTGATTATAAGGACAGTGTGGTTTGTGGCATTCTTCCAATGGACTGTTGCCACATACTCCTAGGAAGACCTTAGCAGTATGATAGGTTTTCCATGTATGATGGAAAAGAAAATGAGTACACTATCATGAAGGATGGTCATAATTTTGTCTTGACTCCACTTGTAGAAGATGTGAAAGGTAAAGCTAAAGTGATAATGTGTCAGAGCAAGGAACTTATAAGTGTTGTGAAAGAAATCAAATTTTTTTATGTTGTGAACAATTCTAGGTTTGATAATGCAGGGGCGGTAGGTAAAGGGTTGATATAGCAGAAAAGAAGGCAATGGCAGAAATTTTGTGTGAAATTCTTGTGGTGGTAACCATAGAATGTCCTATAAATGGGAACAAGGTTGAAAAGTTGACAAGACCTATAGTTACAGTGATACAAAGGTCTAATGAAACAGTGGTCGGAAAGGTTGGAGGGGCAGTGAAGATAAGACATGAAGAACATGGCAGTGAGGAAAATTGTAAACAAGGAAGAGATCCAAGAAGGAAGTCAGTACATGAGTCTGCTAACTCTTGTTTGTGTGCTGGTACAAGTGTAGGGAAACCAAGAAATAGAGGAAAAAATAGTGAAAGGAAAAACATGAAGTCTGAATTTGAGAACACAGTCACTTTCAAATGTAACCAAAGACCAAGATGTAGGGCAGAGTATAAATATAGAGCAACATGGAGCATAGAGCAGCATGGGTTAATGGAAACAACCTATGAATCAATGGAGTCTTAATCCAACTTGGGCATGGTGGTATCAACCCCAATTCATGTGGCATGAATTTTTCTTAAGGGGGGTGTATGGTCTAGGAGCACCTAATCACCTAGTTGAAAATCTCCATGTTTGATGGTCAAACACACTCTTCCATTAAAATGTGTTAACAAAATGAATTTGTAAGCCTAAAAGGAAAATATGTGTGATTGTATGTGTAGACATGGAAAATATACCGACATACTTGATCCTGATTACTACCACCATTTCAACCTGAATCATCCTCTTAGCTTTTCATCACTCTTCGTCACTTAATTAAAAAAAAATCATTTATCTGACTAAGTCATTTTCTCAATTTCTAATTAAATCAATCAATATGATTTAATTAACCCTAGGTCTCTATTTAATTAAATAATTCATTTTATTTGATTAAATCTCTAAAGTCATCTTATTAAATTAAATAAATTAAACATTATTTGATTTAATCTAACATTCATCCCTTTTAATTAAATAAATCAAAATCTTTATTTAATTAGTCTCTAAATCACATTATTCTCATTTTTTGATTTAAATCAACCCATAAATCTAAATCAATTAGTCACATCATCCAATCTCTCATTAAATTAATTAACCCTTGATTAATTTAATTCTAATCCATGTCCCATCCTCTAGGTTTTGCCACTTGCACATGAAAATACATTTAATTCATTTATTAAATCTCTATTTTCTGTCATCTTGGCATCTTTTGAGGAATATTCTTCCGAATTTGAAATCCATCCAAGTGGATTTGTCCTTCGAACAAGACATTGATTTCTTCTTTCATGTCCTTATGCATTGAGCCAAGTGGTGTTTAAGACATTCTTTTTCCCTCTTACATGCCATTTCACTATTTTCAAACTCCACCTAATTGCATTTATGGGCACATTCATCAAAATGTACACATCCTTTTCCCATTCACATATTGACAAGTGACACCTCCTTATTGGGTGTTAAATGATCCCACATTGCTTCATTTGAGTCATTCCTCCATCTTTTCATTCTATAAATAAGAGGCTTCTCTCCTAATTTTGATCATCCACAATTCGAGAAAACATACTATACTCAATTTCATCTTCAAGCACATCCATGTTCATCAATTTTATCAAGGTCTTAGCTAGGTTATTCAGAAATTTCATCAAGCAGTTTCAATCTTCATCAAAATCTTCATCAAGCTTACAAGGGATTAGGAAAGGGCCATTTTCCACATCAAAATGACACCAATTCCCCCATGGGATTAATATTTTTCATGCTTTAATAAGATTTAATTGCTTTCTTTATTCTGTTCTTCATTCATTTCCTCTTTTGAGCATTTTAGATGAATTGCATGGGGAATCTTAGTTCTAACTTGCATTTGGATCTAATATTGTGTTTGTTTGCTATGTTTGTATAGGTCTAGGATTAGGGTTCACATTTTGGCTCTAGGAGGGAAGAAAGCACAAATCTAACACGTATTTTTTTAAATTTCACTATTTTTTAACAGGTCTGTTCATTGACCTTTGTTTTAGGGCATCCACAAGATCTTTTGGCACATTTGGGCTCTGTTTCAGTGCATCCATAAGATCTTCCAGTGCATCTGTGCTCTATTACGATGCATCCAGACCCCGTTATAGTGCATCTGAGCATTCTTTTCACGCATTTGAACATTCTTTTGGCACATTTGAGCATTCTTTTGGCGCATCTGAGCATTCTTTTGGTGCATCTAAGCACTTTTTTAGCACATAAGGTCTTTGTTTTAGCACTTTATAGTCAGTTTTAAAATGGCCATATCTTTGTCATACGAAGGTCTTTTTTGAAGCTTTGTTTTTGAAATGGGGTAGAATTTCATAAGCTATGCAATGGTGTAAGTGTTTCACAATTTTAGTAGAGTTAAAAATTTTAATTTTACATCTAATGTCAAATCACATTGTAACTTGGTCTAATTTTTAGGGTTTTAACGCTTAATGATTCATCTAACCTTATATCTTCTTGTTTCTTAATCGCGTCTAACATTTTGAGCACTTTTTTAGGTTAGGAAATCAAAGAGGGAAGGAGGAAATGAACACAAAGGATTTCTATGGCATCATCACTTGATTGTAACAAGTGTTTTTAAACACTTTGGGAGCAATTATAATCCCATTTTATGGCTTTTGTTCTCTTCAAGTTTTAAGACTCAATAGATTTCAATTTGGGTTTAAAAAAAAACAAGACAAATTGCTTAAAAATAACTTTAGGAAAACTTACTAGATTTTGTTTAAGGTTAACAATTGAACAATCAAATATCACAATTCCTTTGGTGCTTTAAAAAGAATCAAATTATTTCTTTCAAGGATTTAAAATGGACAAGTACTTTTATGTTTTGTGTTCACTTACCCAAAATAATATCATCTAAAAGAAATATGTGCTTCTCTTGTGCCTCACGATGATCTTGAGAATTAAAAATATTTTTTGTGATATTATGTTGTGTAAGTGATTATCTTCACATTTCAATTTGGATTCTAAAATTGAACAAATCTTGCAAGTGTGAGTGGAACATATTGCGTATGTTCTCTCTTTGTTTCTCAAAAAATATTGATCAAACTACGAATATGTTTGCTCACTTTTGTTTAACCTTAGAGGCCCTGTCTTGTGGGAAAAAGTAATCACCCAAGGGAACGTCCCAACCAGGAACACACTAAAGCCAAGCGACTTCCACCTCGGATATAAGTGTGGGTACTTGAGGAAATTTCAAGTATCATGAGGATTTTTTCAATGAGGAGGGAAACAATGGTCTCTTTCCATATGGATGATCCCCCATGAATGGAATGCCCCTACTAGAATCTTTTTGTAAAAGGCCAAAATCCTTAATCTATTTGTTGGTGAAAGAGGTCAAACCTCTGAAGCTACCCCATGTTTTTACGGTTCTTGGTAGAGATGAGAAGTATGCCATGGGAGTTGCATGGGTATTGATGCTTGGATGACCCAAGAAGAGAGTGCCCTGTAAGGGGGAGCCTGTGTGGTCAAGCATCTAGTCATCCACTTTGAATAATCATAGTTGGATTTATCCAAGTGGGAACCCAACAAATATTGTTTTTCATCCATAGGATTGTGCATGGATTTGGAAACAAAACACTTTGTTTGAAGCAAAAACATTTGGAAAACAAACATTCAACATGAGAATCAAATTTCAAACCATTTAGAGAAAGCAAATACCTTTGACAAAATTCAACTACTACTGCTTATCCCTTGGGATTTTTATCCTTAGAAGCTCTAAGTATTTGAATTTACATCACAATTTTCTATCACTAAAGTCAAGAATAGGGAACTATTGCCTCAATTTCCTTGATTTCCACATAATGGACCTTGTGGGATGAAAATAAATTGGGACATTAGACATTTAGTTTGAAACTTAAGCAAGACATTGGATGTGGTAAAATAAATTCATTAATCAAGATGAAATCAATTGAACCCCAGACATGTTCTTGTTTATCTTTTGTGTTATGATCTTTTGAGCAAACATTGATCTTTTGGTTTGAATTACTCTTAGGAAAAAGCATGTTCTTCAAAACCTTGGTATTGTAAACAATTCCCTCTTAGGTTCATTTAGGATCAAAACAACCAATCATTTCATCCGTCTCAAACATCAATCAAACCCCATCTAAAAAACAACTCTTAGAATCTTTGAAAAATCATTCATACTAGACTTTGGGTGAAATCTTTCAAATCAACATCAAAATCTCCTTGTTTGGCTAAGTGTGTGTGGATGAATCCTTCCTCATACATCTAGTTAAATTTTCATGCTTGTGGAAAAACTTATTCCAAGATAACATCCAACATCTTTGGGTTTACAAGTCCATTATCTAAATAAAAAAATCCAAAGAATCCTAAAGTCTAGTATTCCTCCAAGTTTCCTAAAAGTTCAACACCCATATCATTCACCCCTTGCATCCTTAATCTCATCATTGGTCCTAAATCCCTTAGAAGTCAACAAGGTCAAAACACAAGAACATGGAATATAAACTTGATTCATACATCATGAGTAATCTAAATCAACCAAACTATCAAAGCCTTACAATGCCAATTGATTATCAAAACTCACATCTATGCAATCCATACATGGGATAATCATCTCCTACAAACCTCAATGGTACAACACATGTGAGTATGCCCAATCTAAATTTTGGAACACCTTTTCCTTGTTAGAAACTAGGAATCAGTTGCTAGACCAAAATACTTCCACCAGAGAGAGATAATGGTGAGAATGCTTTCTATATCAATATGCAAGATTGATTCATGATCCAATTGATACAAATGTACAAGATGAGGCTTGCTTATAAAAGAAAGAATGCACAACCCTAAACCTAACTTGAGCTACAAGATAGCTCAATTAGATAAGGATAATAAAATGCAACCTAGGACTTAAATTAATTCCTAAGTAAACTTATGAAAGTGTAATTAAATAGTTAATTACACCAACACCCCCCATAAGTGCAACTTAGGGAGAATATTATGAAGAAAACTACTATGGGTCCCAAAAACTAGGCCATGTTAGGTACCCATTTTACAGATGCAAATGAAATGCATTCTCTCATAAAGCAGAGAAAAGAGGAAAACCTAATGGGAAGAAAACCCCTCTCCAAAAGAGAGAAAACAAAAAAACAAGCATGATGAATGTAAACATGATGTATGGAGGACTCAATGATACCCCCCAAGGACTACATCCATCATGAATATATAATAAATTACCCCCCCATAAGAAGGAAGTAGAGAGATAAAATATCCCCCCCATAATGTGTGATCTCCTACAAACATGGTTAATGTCTAAAGAAAAAACATAATCCAATGGCTACAAATAATGTTTCTCCCCTTGGGAAGAAGATACACCAAGTAAAACTGCATGAATGCTTCCCATTCTAGATAGGAATTGGTAGGAAGAGGAATCCAAATGTAGGAAGATTGTGTCTCTGAAATCTGCTCATGTGTTTCCAAGTTCTTGGATGATGATGATGATGCCACAATCCAATCAGGTGCATGCCCAATCACAACAAAATGTGAAAAACCAGGAACAAATGGAAACTGATCTTGAACAAGCTTCAAATACAAACATGAAGTGATAATAGTTGATTCAAAACTATCATCAAATAAGAGAGCTAAACCTTCAAATTGGTCCTTCAAATCTGAAATGTGAGACTCCACAAGCAAAGAATCAATGTTTGTCAAATAGGAAACCCAATCAGGAAGACTATCAAATACCTATTGCAATGAACCAATGGTAGTACTCAATGAATCATCAATAGAAGATGAAGAATCGGGAACCTCTAAAGCATTTTCAATCTCCTCCAAAGGATCACAAACATGGGTTTTCAACTTTAAAGAATGAAGAAGCACATTGGAGTTGGAAAGAGGAACTTCAAGAGATGGAGAAGAATCATGGTCTCCATATACCTCTCTAATGTGAGTCCAAAGAGCATGAGGAAATTCAAAGTGAATAAGTGTCTCCAAAATGTCATCATTTACATTTTCAAAAATAACTCTAAAGACTCTAGCCCTAAAGCCTTTCCAAATGCAATACTCAACATCTGTGCTAGGACAAGGAACTTTATTAAAAAAATAGGACAATAGATTCTACTCACCAAGATGAGTGAGGATTAAATTTCTCCATTTCCTATAGTTCCCTTTCTCCAAAGTAATTAAAAAACCCATTTACAAATTTAAAATGCTAAAAAAGGCCTGTAAAAGGCACTATGGGGGCAAAAACCAGTCTCCAAAAGACTAAATTGGTGCAAAATATAAACACCTGGGGGTTGAAATTCAGTCAGTCATGTGAGCTGGGCACAACAGGTTGCAAAATATCTTGGGCTTTATTTGGGTCACCCTTATGACCATTAGCTTCTCCCTCTTTCTTTGGAAATAAATAAGTTTTATAGAAAACTTCCAAAACGTCAGGTTTTTCAAAAAATTAATAGAAAGCTTTTAAAAAAAAACTTGCCCTCTTTTTGAAAAAACTAACCAAAAGTAGGGAAAAAAAAAGGTCAAGGAATCCTTTCCATGAATACGCCAAAAAATTAGGCAGAATGTATGCCGATAGGAGATAGTACCCGCAAATGGAAAATCTTCAACCGATAAGAAAAAATCATGCAAATCACCAATGGAGAAATGAATGCTCTCTGACCTATGATGGATATTTGATGTGTACTCATGGAGAGTACCTTACCAAAGATTTGACACTGATACCTATAGACAAGTAATCACTAACACAAATGACTATGACCTGTGATCGTACCATCGGAGACAAGGACACCGATGATCAGGGGATGATGATGGTTCCGCTGGTGGATGCCAATACTCAAAGCTGCCAATGACAAAGCGTACCAGATTTGCCGATTGATGACCTTGATGCTGATCTAAATGGAATATTAATGGTACCCACCTTTATATGACCAGCGATGCCAATGTGGAGCCTTTGTACCTGCCAATGGAGCCTTTGATCGATGACTACCAGCCGGATTTGATGTCCTTCGTACCCTAAGAATCTTTATGCCGACGGAAGCAACCAAGCACGATAGAGGCTTAAATTCTAATTTTCCAATGGTACCAAAGAACCACAGATGCAAATTAAAGAGATCATACCTCCACCGGTGAATGCTAGTGTATAGACAACTCGCCGATGACAAACTGGTACCATGCGATGTAGAACAGTTACCCAGATCTAACAAATTGCCAATGTACCCTAGGTTTGACCTAAACTCTCAGGTGCCGATGGAGGATATGACATAGATCTAACTAGTGAATAAGATTTGACAACTGATGGTACTAGTGATGTACTCACTGACGGAGAATGGATTGATCCAGCCAACGACCAGCAAAGTTTGATCGTACCCTGCAAATGTTGACGCAGACTCTATGCCAACAATAAAATATGCCCACCAAATTTCCACAAATTTTAAATAAATATAGCCCAATAATATTTACCCGATACTATTGAAAAATATTTTTCCAGACATATAAAATTTTTTCCCCAAAAATTTACAGATAACAAATATATAGAAATATTTTACGAAATATTTTTTTTGTGAAAATAGGAAAATCGTACCATTTGGGAGGCTGTCCCAGCAAAATTTTTTTTGCCTCAAAAACAAATTTACCCAAAATGGACGAATTTACAGTCAAAATTCGTCTGTGGAACCTTCTGTTCTCAACCATGATGTTGTTGAAACCCCAATCTGCACCCAACAAATATCTTCAATCCAGAATGAAACCCTGAGATCTGGGAAGGAGTTCGCAAGCCTGGATGCTCTAATACCATGTTAGAAACCAAGAATCGGTTGCTAGACCAAAATACTTCCATCAGAGAGACATAATGGTGAGAATGCATGCTATATCAATATGCAAGATTGATTCATGATCCAATTGATACAAATGTACAAGATGAGGCTTGCTTATAAAAGAAAACATGCACAACCCTAAACCTAACTTGAGCTACAAGATAGCTCAATTAGATAAGGATAATAAAATGCAACCTAGGACTTAAATTAATTCCTAAGTAAACTTATGAAAGTGTAATTAAATAGTTAATTACACCAACATTCCTATGGTAGATTTAAATCAAAGTCCAAACCTACAAATCTATCAACCAAACAATCAATACATGAATCTTCAACAAAACAACACTATCCCACCAAATTCATACTTGTTAAATGTGAATATACCAAGTACAAGTTTACCAAAAATGAACATTTCAAATCCATACTTGGTAAACTTTGGGATTGATATGTTTGCAAATCATATGAATGTTGTTCAAATTCCAAACAAGATGTTAACAACTCCATGTATTGATCCAAGTCAAGGTAACACCATGGTAAATAAAAGTTACTTAAATCAAGGAAATGTGAATCCCAACCACAAAAATGTTCAATTTCAACCTATCATTCCAATTCTAAGCATCATCCCAAATCATAACATTGTCCAAAATGAAATTGTCCATGACCCCATACAAAAACCACAAGAATACATTCCAAATCTGCTTGAACAAAAACCAAATCAACTATATCAAGGGTGTCAAGATCAAGTTTCTTCACTTGCCAAACTAATTGAATTATTGAGCCAGGAAACATCTTCACTCCAAAATCAATACACTCTACCATTAGTTGAACCATGACATCAAAGCATTGAGTTGTGTCGACAACCACATCAAGAACAATATCTCCAATGTCAAGAACTCATATATCAAGATCAACAACATCAACAACAAACCCAACCTCCACATCTCCAAGATCAATCATCGCAAGGTCAATTTAAAGTACAAATCTCACAAGGTAACAAATGAAAATACACACTGCTTGGGGGACCCATCGAATTGATCATGCAATAGTTGGTATAAGAAAATCTTATCAGAATCCCCATCTATGACAACTATCAAGAGCCCCTAGTGAAACCACCATGGTACAATGAAAATAACCTTTGTGATTTTCAAAAAATAAAGGGACACACAACATTAGATTGTATTTGACTCAAAAATATCATCCAAGACCTTATTGATCTAAAAACTATAACTATTTGGGACAATGATTAGGATTCAACCACTAGTGATAGCATTGACAATCTATCCACCACAATTGCTGAAAAAATGATCAAGATTTATCCATCAATGGGAACCTTGAAGATGTTTCTACCCCATTTGATGGTCAAATCAACATGCATCAAGAGTCATTTTTTAGTCGTGATCAAAATCCCTCAACAATATTTGGAAATGATCTATTTGAAGGAGTGTTAGAATTATTTTATCCTATTGGCATAATCCACAACCCATCGAGCAATAATCATGTTGAAAATGTATCTAAATTACCTAATGAGTCAGAGAACATATCTCAAGAATTTATTCCAAAGCACGGTCAACATCTTTCACCAAAGTCTAGCAATGGTCCTTCCCAAGACATATTGACATCCTTTGACCCCATGGTTATAGATGTTGAAGGAATCCTCAACTAAAAATTTGATCCAAGTCCACTTAGAGATCAAGAGGATATTGAGCCACTTCCCATGTCTAATGATGACATCCAAGAACCCTTTATAAACAATCCATCCTTTGAAACTGACCCATGTCAAGAACTTGATCCAAAGTATGCCAAAAGTAATTCCAACATTAATCAAGATCAAGAGTTTGTATCTCCAAGATACTACAATGATCTAATGGACACTTTCCTATATATACAAGAGGACCCAAATGATGATCATATCTGCATAACACATACTTCTCCATCTACCCATGAGATGCTTTCTTTGGATGGACACGTAGATGATCTTCATTAAGAACATGATTCCTTTAATCCTGACATTATTACACAAAAAGAGTAGGTTATTGATTCCTCCAGTGAAACTAAGTTGCAACATTAGGATTAGATAAATCCCAAATTCAGACTGAGGACATCATGTACGAAGATATCCAACATTATCCACTTAAGGAAATAGGTCAGACATAATAGAATATTCCAGAGTCAGCAGAGCAACAAATTGAAATAACGTCATTTGCAGTGGTCATTTATAAAAGAATGCTTACTGAACAAGACATCTCAAAGCAAGCAAAATCAAGGAACAAAGGTGCTACCACCACCATACTAAGGGAAACTATGTCTCAAGAAAACATCAACATAGGAAGTACGAAGAATCCTTATGGTTAAACCAATTTCAATACTACAACCAACCACATCACAAATCTTCATCCACCCATCACCCCATCCATTAATTGGAACCAACATCGAAAGAAAGATTTGAATCAAAGCAAGAAGAACATCATCAAAGAAAAATAATTTGGGAAGCATAATGGACAAACCAAATACACATAGATACCAAAGAATACAAAGAAAGATTATCCCTATCAAACTCCATTAGTTAAAGAAACTATGGGGAAAAATAAAAAAGGGAAAAGTATCCATCAAAGATGTCCACAAAAGCAAAAGCAGGATTTTCAAGCGATGTACAAAGTATATCAAGCAGTTGGTCCTAATTCCATACACACTTCTGTATCCACCCATTATTGCTCATCTTCCCAAGTTTGGAGAGTCAAGGGTTCCAAGCTATGAACCAATCCACCTTTTATTCCTAAACATATTCCATCCATGGCTCCACACATGATATCCAATTCTCACATTGACCATGTATTGGTAGCCACCCTTCATCATAAGGATTCAGAAGGCACTTTATCGCAATGTGTGCACAAAGACAAAATTAACTCCGGTATCAATAAAGCAGATCCAAAATCTCAAAATTTGTATTGAAGTGCACGTATCTTGGCAAAGCAGCTTGTTCAAGAAGGATATCGATGGCACATTATGACATAATCATCTACATCGACACCACCAGGTGGTTGAACATGATCTTAAAATCTTTCAAAAATAAAAAATACAAAAAAATTAAAAATCCAAAAAAATAAAAAAAGGATTGAAAACAGTAAAGAAAAAAATCATCCTCCAGTAAAAACCACTATGGTGGTGCTTTGGACAGTGCCATGATGAAAACCTGGCAAATAGGCATCATGTGTAGAATCGAGCATCTATGTGCACTTGTTTAGGTGAAAGCATCTTATCCCATTCATAATAAATCCAGCATTCCATCCATCTCATCCATAATACATCCATTTATCCATGAACCATTTATCCAATCCATTTTTATCCATCTCCATCCATCTTCTAAATTATCTTGATCTTGATGAAAGTTTGGTGCACACTTTACACTTGTTTATGGTAAACATCTTGACATGAGTCATTTTCATTGATCATGTCCTATCCCAACATTATCTAAGCTATGAAGCACTATCCAATGAAACATTCCTCCATTCAAACACCTTATCTTATTGCAAGATAATCCATATCCATCCATCCATACATCTATCGAAGGATCCACCCATGGAATTCCAAACATTGCTAGACACTAGGGGTAGATATTTACATCTTGCTTCAGGAATAATTCTTGATCTATATCATCAACTTATTTGGTGATCCAAACATTGGAAAATGTGAAATCAAATTGGTGAAGGATTTGTGAGACAAAATCCAAATCACTAGACCATGGAACATTTTGATGAGAAGAACATCAATCTAAGCAATCAATATCAGTCACATCTAATTTACACGTCAACATCATATCAAATCATTCAAATAGATTTTGTTCCAACACCGAGCTTCAAAAATCTTGATCTATCAAATCCAATCAATCCCTCATCATCTTGGGATATCCATCCCAATCCTCGTGTTGCTTAAAAACTATCCTTGCATTGTTGTGTATCCTCAACAATGTTATCATCATCAATCCATCAATGCAATCAATCAACCTTAGCTTGGTTTTCAACAAAAAAAAAAAAAACATAGCACTTATAGCATCAAACACATCCTTATCCAAATTATCAAAATCATGTGAAAAATCCAAAAACATTCAAAACATATAAAAAATCCAAAAACATCAGAAAATCAAAAAATCCAAAAAACAAGTCAAAAACTGAAAAATGTCAAAAACATGCTATCTGAACTACATCGTCTATGAGCTTAAACGTAGACAAGGCTAATCATAGATTAGCCCCTGAGACACAGAAACACAAAAACATTCAAAAAACACCAAAATCCAAAAACATTCATAAAATCTCAGAAAATTCAAAAACATTTGGAAAATTTGAAAATCAAAACATTTGTAAAATCTAAAAAATACTAAGAAAAGTCTCAAAACATTTCAAGAATTCAAAAAATATCCAAATATTTGAAAAAATCCATCCATCCCATTTTTCTTTCACCTGTAATAAACATCACTCATAATAAATCAATCGTCACACTCACCCTTTGGAAAAACAAACAGAAACAACCATAACAATCAATAAAAGAAAACTTCAAATGCAAAATCAGAATAAAAAAAATAAACTTTTAAATCCAAAATCAAAATCTTGATCATTCACAAACATGCCAATCAACATTATATCAATAGGCTTTCAAAACAACCTATCAACTTGCCGCCATCCACTAACATGTCTTAGGATACATCCTTCCTACAATGGGCATTATATTTTGGCAAAATCCACTTTGGATTCTTATCCTAATTAAAACACTTCCCTTTGGCTAGTGGTATGAAGAACATTGACTTGTTTGTGTACTTGATCTTTTCTTTTTGATTTATCTTATTGTGCTCATTCCAATGACCTCTTGATGATGTCTAATCAAAATTATTTAGAGAAAAATGAATGGGGCATTGATCATTATCTTTTGTCTGTTGTGCTTGTTGGACGTTTTTGTAATATAACTTGGTGAATACTTGCTTTGTTAGGTGCATCCTAGCAAGGTTTTTGTATGTCAGGTGTGAACAAAAATACTCCTATCTATTTGTTGAGTCAAATTCCATCACACTAGGTACAACGACATCCTAGTTCTTTATACCTTGATACATCGTACCTATGTGTGTTATCAAACATAAGGTAAATAGCCCTTTTAAAATTTCAATTCCTGATAAGCTTTGCATCATCATCATCATCATCCGCATCATCTCTAATAAAGTCTCGTAGATCATGGGCTTTGTGTATCCTCTTCTCATCATCTCTTTTTATTCTTCTATCTTTACTAACATTTCTTTCCAAGTATCAGTTGTGTAATATATCAAAATAGGCATGAGGCTACCCATGACCGATGACTATGTAAATCATCAAATCTGTATACATCAAATATTTGAGTTGAACTAATGTTGAACCTCTTTGTCACGAGATCAACCCTCAAATTGAACCTGTTCACTTGATCTCTCAAGGGGGCAGTATACAAGCTTAATTGTTCATTCATTGGGACAGCAGTGGAGCATCCGAAAAAATTAGAGAATTTTTAAATTTTGATCAAGACAATTTATTCTTTGAACCAATGCAATGAGTACATTGCTTCAAAGAGGGGAAAAATGTAGACACTAAAAATATACTGATTGATCCTATACGCCTAATCCTGATCTTACTAACACCAGTGCATCCTGAATCATCTCTCCTGCTTGTCATTTAATTAAATAATCTTTATTTAATTAAATAATTCTTTTTTATCTAATTAAGTCATCATCTCCTATTAATTAAATAAATCACTTTATTTAATTAATCCTATAGTCCCTCTTTTAATTAAATAATTCATTTTATTTAATTAATCTCTAACATCATCTCATTTAAATTAAATAAATCAATCTTTATTTGATTTGAATCTAATATCATCCTCTTTTAATTAAATAAATCAAACTTTATTTAATTAAGTCTAAAATTATTTTCTTCTCATTTTGATTTAAATCAACCCAAAAATCTAAATCAATTAGTCAAATCATCTAATCCCTCATTAAATTAATTAACCCTTGATTAATTTAATTCTAATCCATGTCCCATTCTCTAGCTTTTTCCACTTGCATTTGAATTTACATTTAATTCATTTATTAAATCTCTATTTTCTCTCCACTTGGCATCTTTAGAGGAATATTCTTCCAAATTTGAAATCCACCCAAGTGGATTTTTCCTTCCAACAAGAAATTCATTCCTTCTTACATGTCCATTTGCATTGAGCCAAGTGGCATTTAAAACATTCTTTTTTCCCTCTTACATGTCATTTCACTATTTTCAAATTCCACCTAATTGCATTGATGGGAACATTCATCAAAATGTGCACATCCTTTGTCCATTAGCATGATGACAAGTGGTGCTTTATCATTGGGATTACTTATTGAAATTATGCTTTACTTTCAATTTAATAAGTATTATTATTCATTTTCTATTCAAATTACAACTAAAGTCCTGATTGATAGGTTGATTGAAAACATCTATAGCTTTCAAATCATATCACATTTTTGAATCAAAACATCGTCACATTCTATGCTTTGCATACTAGAGGGATTAAGAAAACAAAATTGAATTTCATGAAGTTTTGACCAAGTTAAGGTGGTCAGACATACGAGTTTTTATATTTTTAAAAGTTGTAATAAAAAAATCATAATTAATTATTTACTTGGAAAAAAATTACAAAAAAATATGCATCACATTGAGGCATGAGTCCTCTACTTATATCTAAAATATTATAGAAAAGTATTATTATTTTATTGTGGTTAGGATGGTCAGACAGACACCTACTTCTTCTTTTTCCTTGAAATTTAAGTACCACTGCATTGAAATTTCAAATTTTCACTAAATAGATTTAAATAAAAAAAACTTAGTAGTTTAGAAACTATATTCAATTTTCTATAGATTCTATTCTTACATATTTTTGAAATAATATAGATAACTTATTCATTTTTTACGTCAAGTTGCCTAACTCTGATTTTTCTGAATTTTTTGCCACTTAAGGGCCTATTTTTTCCATGATGATCCTGCAGACACCCAACATCATCCTCTTTCAATTAAATAAATCAAACTATATTTAATTAAGTCTAAAATCATTTTCTTCTCATTTTGATTTAAATCAACCCACAAATCTAAATCAATTAGTCACATCATCTAATCCCTCATTAAATTAATTAACCCTTGATTAATTTAATTCTAATCCATGTATCATTCTCTAGATTTTGCCACTTGCACATGAAAATACATTTAATTCTTTAATTATTAAATCTCTATTTTCTCTCCACTTGGCATCTTTAGAGGAATATTCTTCCAAATTTGAAATCCATCCAAGTGGATTTGTCCTTCCAACAAGATATTCATTCCTTCTTACATGTCCGTATGCATTGAGCCAAGTGGCATTTAAGACATTCTTTTTTCCCTCTTACATGTCATTTCACTATTTTTGAATTCCACCTAATTGCATTTATGGGAACATTCATAAAAATGTGCACATCCTTTGTCCATTAGCGTGATGACAAGTGGTGATTTATCATTGGCTTATCTTTTGTCCCACATCCTCCATATATTTCAAATCCTCCATCCTTCTTTCTATAAATAGAGGCCTTCTCTATTTGTTGAAGGAGCCACAATCAATGTAAAATCATTATACTCATTTACGAGGAGAATTGGAGCCAAAGTTATCATCTTCATATCAAGTTCATCCATTCTTCATCCATCATAGCTAGGTTATGCAAAATGTTCTCCAAGGAAGCATCTAATCTTCATCAATTCATCACAAAGCTTACAAGGGATTGGGAAAGGGCCATTTTCCACATCAAAATGGAACCAATTCCCCCATGGGATTGAGAGTTTGTTTGTTTTGAGCAAGATTACATAGTTTTCATTTGGTTTATCTCTTGTTTTCTTGTTCATTTCATTTCAAATGAATTGCATGGGCAATGATCAAGATATTTTTATCTGTTACACTTGTTAGATATTCTTGTAATATAACCTTGGTCATGCGTACTTTGCTTGGTTTGTAGGGAAGATGTTTAAGGTATCTTGTTGAACACATAGGAAGGCTTTCTTTTCTATGTTTTGGTCTAAGATATTTGAAATATTTGAACTATATTTTGAATAAGTTTTCATATGCCAGGTGTGAACAAGAGTACTCCTATCTGATTATCGAGTCAACGTCCATCACACTAAGTACAACGCCATCCTGGTTCTTTATACCTTGATGCATCATACCACGTGTGTAATCAAACATAAGGTAATTGGTTCTTTTAAAAATCCCAACTCCTCGGCATGCATCATCATCATCATCAACATCATCATCTAGTGTCTTGTTGGAATCTCTTGCTTTCTTCCATCCTCTTTCGTGCTAACATGGTACCATGATAGTTAATCACAAATCATTATCGCCATGTCATTCATCCTACATCCACAAACCGTTAGCATATTGCATATTGCATATCATATCACATATAAAACATAATCATACCATATGCATTACATCTCCATCACTACATAATATAGACTAGTTATTCTAAGAATTTCATAAATCATAGCATAAACATTTCATTAATTATCCCATATAAACCACATCACGTATCTCATAAGAATCCATAATGCCATCATATATCATATATCAAAAGCATCCATTTCATATCATAAACATCATATCATAGCACATGCATACATTATTTCATCACATCATCACATAGCATCATCATCATCATAGCATCATCATTTCATAGCATATAGAAATGAGATCCATCAATAATGCATCAAAGTAAAGATAGGACATATCACATCATATCGAATAAATATCATCTCATATATCATCAAAATAAAGACACTATCATGTTACAAAAAAATGGATCAATGTACATATGTATGTCAATAGAGTACAATGGCCGATGGGGCACAAAAAGAATCGTGTCTCTGATCAAAATGACCTAATCCTCTTGGTTGTTGGCCTCACCACCTGCTCTCTCCCCATGATCCTCTTCTAGTTTGTGGCCTATCCTCTATGAAAAATCTAGCACTTGGGCTGTTGACGAAACGACCTAATAATAATGTAACCTATAATAATTGGCCTCCTAGATGGCCTCCCTATATGATCGAAGTGATACCATGCTCTGGGAGGAGGATGTAGACATACTCTCAATCTGCTATCATTTTCCCATCTCTATTGCTACTTGCAGCTCCGTAGCCTATCTCTGCTAGATTGTCGAGTCCTGCTCTGCCCGTAGCTGATCTCTCTCAACTATAAGTGCCTTGTACCTAGGCCTATAGCTGAAAAATTTGACCATCTCTGGGGTCTGGCTAGAGAGGTGGCTATATGGGTGGCTAAGCATGGTCCCCATCCCTAGGTGGTGTTAGAACCCTATCCTATCATCTTGGGTCTTGATCCTATCTCTGCTCGCCCACCAATGGATCTAGGAGTGGTTGATCCTGAGGCCCCTTGTCTTGAACTGAATGATCTGGTGGTGGCCTACCACCTTCCCAATCCTAGTTTATGTCCCCTCAACCCCATCTTGCTCCCCTACCTCTAGCTCTGTGTCGAGAAAATGGTGTCCCTGGTACTATAAGTCTAAGTGGTGGCTGAAACCAATCTCTATATGCCTATGTCATGCCTGCATTTGCCTAACCCTGGTCATAAGGCCATGGTTTGGCCACTAGCTACATATAACTCTGCACTGCCTCGTGTGTAGGTATATAACAACCCCAAGAGCTCTAGCTCATTTTCCATGCAAAAATGGCCACATACTGATCATTTGGCCTATCTTGTGGCTCACCAAACTGCCTCTGAACCCTACTTGGTAGGTACATCTCAAGCATCGTGTGCTCTCTACCTTGCATCAACTTGTCTTGGCGTGCAAAGAAAAGCTATTGTACATCATTGAACCATGCGGGCCATCCAAGATATGGCCACCATGTGAAAACACACATATCATCAAGGACTCTCCTCCAGTGAGAAATCCCATCCTGTCCTATATGTGTGAAGGAAACACCTCCAAGGTATCACCAAACAACCAGATCATCTGGCTCCATAGTAACTAGAATAACCCTCAGGCGCAGCACAAAAATGTGCTCCCAAGCCTAGATATGTAGAAATGTAACCCCCGCCCCAAGTGCTCTGGCATCTAGGTAGGAAAACTCATGAAGATCCCTGTATAATGAGGCTACAAGAAATGGCCCCCAAGCAAAGCATGTCATCGCTAAACCATGAGCTCCCAAGTGATCCCCCTTCCAGGACTGAAATATTGGCCCCGCCAATCTGGTGTGATGAGACCCAATATGATAGCTGCAATAACAAGACAGAAGGGTGACACAAAGAGCCTACAATGGTCTAACTCAATCTGAGCCTCATAGAATACAATCTCATCCTTGCCCATAACATCGTAGCACACCTCCCTCTTGACATCCACATCATATATCACATGCTCTCTGTGGATGGGAAATTTGTGGATCAGCCACATGTCCTCTAGTGTGACTATCGTGTCACCTGTCGGGAGGTGGAAAGAGGATGTCTTGTTGTGCCATCTCTCAGCGAGTGTCGTTAGCATACCCAAGTGTGTCTGAACAGGTGGTGCATAAGCAATGTACCAAAGTATGATCTACCCTAGATGCTCCTATTGTCGCTCAGGAAAACTTGGAAAAATTTCAAAAAGATCCCAAGATCTGTGCTTGCATGAGTGAATTATTGACACCTCCTCTTGCATTAGGAAAGTCACCGCATTAAGATTCATCAAAAAAATCTTGATCCTGACTCATCTTGGCGTAGCCCAAACAGCTTAAGCATCGTTGTCTATGGGTGTAGTGCAATTTACAAATTTCAAACTATGCCACTAGGAGCTTCTAACTCTCAAATTCCACCATAGCATCACAGTTTGAGAAGGTGGCTCGGTTTAAAACGAAACCCTAATTAAAAAAAAAAATATCGTGGGGCACTTTGTATATGTGGCTGGGTTTGGAATTTAAACCCTAATTCAAAATTGTGCCATGATGTCGCTACTCGCGACTACAATGCAGTTTGGGGCTGCATGGTGTCATTTTAAAATTTCCAATAGTGCTATATTGGACCACTCCTAAAACTAAGTTTTTCTAGCCTAATAAATGTGTGCGTAAATGAAAAAATGAAGTTAGGTCAAGTCGACTCACTAGTGGTCCAGTGCTTGGAAACCTCTAGTGTGTCCGTACTCTGACAAAAATGTGTTGGGAAAGTTGTCGTTGCACCATCTTGCGAAGGTGTCAGAGCTCAAAATTGAAAAATCTTTAAAGGATGAATGTGAAAATGAATTGGAAGTGGCCCCTGAAGGCCTATTTAAGCCTAAAAATTAGGGTTTTTTGACCCCATTTAATCGTCCTATCTGGGTTTCAAATCCTTGAGCCTGTTTTTGTCCGTCAAAAGGCCATTTCGCACTATTTTTTGCATTTTTTGCTATTCTGGAGCTTTTCTGGACCTATTGCGCACATTGTTCCTCTTTTTTCACGAGATCACCCAAAAATTTGAATTTTTGTCCAATCTCTCGAAGGGGCAATATATTAGCATATTTCGTCTGTTGGGACAACAGTGGGGAATATTTTGACTTTTGGTTGAGATAGTTTATTCTTTGAACCAAGGTAACCGGTACTTTGCTTCAAAGAGGGGCAAAATGTAGACATGGAAAATATACCGACATACTTGATCCTAATTACTAACACTGTTTCAACCTAAATCATCCTCTTAGCTTGTCATCACTCTTCATCCCTTAATTAAATAAATAATCATTTATCTGATTAAGTCATTCTCTCTTGCTAATTCAATCAATCAATCTGATCTAATTAACCCTAGGTCTCTATTTAATTAAATAATTCATTTTATTTGATTAAATCTCTAAAGTCATCTTATTAAATTAAATAAATTAAACCTTATTTGATTTAATCTAACATTTATCCCGTTTAATTAAATAAAACAAAATTTTATTTAATTTGTCTCCAAATCACATTCTTATCATTTTTTTATTTAAATCAACCCATAAATCTAAATCAATTAGTCGCATCATCCAATCCCTCATTAAATTAATTAACCCTTGATTAATTATATTCTAATCCATGTCCCATTCTCTAGTTTTTTCCACTTCCACATGAAAATACATTTAATTCATTTATTAAATCTCCATTTTCTCTTAACTTGGCATCTTTTGAGGAATATTCTTCCAAATTTGAAATCCATCCAAGTGGATTTGTCCTTCCAACAAGAAATTTATTCCTTCTTTCATGTCCTTATGCATTGAGCCAAGTGGAATTTAAGACACTCTTTTTCCCTCTTACATGTCATTTGACTATTTTAAAATTCCACCTAATTGCATTTATGGGCACATTCATCAAAATGTGCACATCCTTTGCCCATTTACATATTGACAAGTGGAACCTCCTTATTGGGTGTTGAATGATCCCACATTGCTTCATTTGAGTCATTCCTCCATCTTGTCTTTATATAAATAAGATGCTTCTCTCCTCATTTCAATCGTTCACAATTTGAGCAAACTTACTAGACTCAATTTCATCTTCAAGCACATCCATCTTCATCAATTTTATCAAGGTCTTAGCTAGGTTATGCATAAATTTCATCAAGGAGCTTCAATATTCATCAAGATCATCATCAAACTTACAAGGCATTGGTAAAGGGCCATTTTCCACATCAAAATGACAACAGTTCCCCCATGGGATTAAGAGTTTGCATGCTTTAATAGGATTTAATTGCTTTCTCTGTTGTGTTCTTCATTCATTTCGTATTTTGAACATTGTAAATGCATTGCATGAGGAATCTTAGTTCGAACTTGCATTTGGATCTAATATTGTGTTTTTTTGCTATGTTTCTGCAGGTCTAGGATTAGGGTTCATATTATGTAATGGAGTCATTAGTTTAGAGTCCTTAGTAGGAAAGTGATAAAATTTGCAAATTTGTGAGTTGCATAATGCAACAAATTTGTAATTGCAATGGTTATATGTTTTGAAAGTTGGTTTCTTAGTGGTTAGGGGCATTGGTTAGTTAGAGGAGGATGAGCAAAGTTATGTAAATCCTTGAGAGGCTTGAGAGGTGGTTGTTGAATTTGAGGGGAATGAATAAAACAATTAAAATTACTTTGTTTTTCATAATTTCACTGGTTTCCCTGAGATTTCTTCCTGTGTGCAGGTCGTACAAGCTTCCTTTGCATTGATCTCTTATGTGCTTTAGTATATAAAGTTTTTGAATTGCATTTGGTGCCTTGGCAGGATTTGTTCTATTCTTTTAGAGCTTTAATTCATCACACTTCTCTTACCAAGTTCCTGAACAGGTTTAAGGGTTTGAAGTTGTTTTGATGATATAGCCATCATCCCACCTACTGTAATCAAATGTAACTAGATGGGATGATGTAGTGGGGTGTAGGGAATGTTGTCTTGTAATTAGGAGGCATATAATATTGAGCCCTTGGCTTGAAGGATGAGAGCAAGGGTAGGGAATGTGTGTTTCCTCTTGGAAAATGGTGTTTCAAACCTATGAAATGATAAAGTAATTATTTCAAATGCCAAGTGAGAGTTTCTTAAGCATGGGCAGACATATTACAAGATGTTTGAGCAGTTAGTTTGGCTAGGAGTGGTTAGAAAGGTGAAGTTTCAATAAGAGTGCCTTAAAACCCTAGTTGCTTAGGCTACAAAGAGGGTTTTTTTGTTGGAGGCTTAATTGTGTATTTGGGGTCATGAAACCTAGAAAAATCTTAGTTTTTGAACTTGAGTCAATATTATTTTTGCTTAGAAGGTTTGGGGTGGAGATTTAAAGGTAGTCTCTTTGTAAAAATGGCCTAATTTGAGGTATTAAAACTGTGAAAAATCCAATTTTGAGGCATTTGGTCTTAAGAAGGTGTATCTTATTTTCCTATATGTTGTGTATCTCTGAAATGGGTATTTGAATCCATGATTATTTTCCTAATTTTTTTGGAAAATTTTGGCCAAAAGTATGAAAAACCAATTTCCAACTACTACAAGGGAAACATATGTCAAATGGTGAGTTTTGAGGAATTCGTTGAATCTGCCTTGGGGATTGTTCTGAGTTGATTCATTTGCCATTGTATGAATGTTGAGGGCCTTTGCAGAGGTATTTGTGAATTTTTGGTGTCCATTTGCAAGTTTGAGGGGTTATGACCCTTGAGGGTGAGTTGATGCCTATTAAGGTTGAATCCATTGTGAGAAGTTCTTTTGGTTTTGGATTGTCATTTTCATTTTTGTGAGTCTTCTCCACCTTGGCTCTGCTTCACATTGCAATCTCATGTTCTTGATTTAAAAAAAAGATTCTTCTATAGTCCCCCCTTCTATATCTAGTGAAGCCTTAAGTTCTCATGCGTGAGTTATTGATGGGTCTACAATGCAATTAATCAGAAAGAATCTGAGCTATTCCAAAGCTGCCAATGAATGGATTGATGAAATGTATCAGGAGACTATCCTCTTTATTAGTAAATCTATTTTTTTCTACACTCAATTTTTTGATAAAAGGAAGGAATTGATGGCAGACCTACATTAGATCGGGAAAGATCAAACCAACCTCTATGTGCTCTCACAAGAAATGGAAGAGTTGATTTCCATGGATTGAATGAAATTGATCAATGAATAAATTCTGAATGATCCAGAGGAGTTAGATCCTTCTTGGTCCAACTCATTAGAGTGGAAACTACACATTTATGACAACCTGGTAAAGGAGATTTCTGAGGCCCTTGAAAGGTATCTGGACATGCTGGTAGAGATTAAAGAAGTTTTCATGACCTAAAAGAAGAGATAATTGATGAGCTTGATGAGAAGATTTTAGATTCAAAGGAAATTTGTCTGAAATTCAAAGAAGAATTCAATAGGGAGATGGCAGTTCCTACCACAATGACCAAAGGATCTTTCTCAAAGCTTGATAGATTGCAAGTCCGCCTCAATTCCTTTAAAACTAAAGAAAATAGGAGGTATAATGCTCAAAAACAAGTCTAAGTCTTCTCTAAACAAATGGAGAATTGGACTGTAGATCACCTAACACCAGGGAGAAAAGAGATATTTGTAGTTATTACTAGGTACAAAGACTACAAATCCAGGATGAAGCCATAAGAAAAATTGTTGCAACAAGAAGCAATTGAGGATCTGGAAGATGAAGAGGCTGAGGCGGTGGGAAATTATGCATATTTATTTTTAGTATTCCATGATATTTTCTTTTAGTTTGGCTTTTTTAAGTTAAAGACTCTTTTTAATTATTTAGTACAGTTACTTTCAAGAAACCATTACCAAAGAAAATTACCTTATGCTTTAAATATGGGTTTGGATGATGTGATTCAGATCTTTTAGGAAAACTTTAATTTACTCATTAGAGAAAAACTTTGTTATCTTGATTTACTGCTTTCTGTTATTTTGATATAGAAGATAATGGTGGAATTTATGCATTCATAATCTTTGAATTATGGTATATGAATTTTTTATGCTTATGTTGAATGTTTTGCCAGTGTGTGATCTATTATTGGAATGATAGATACTTTGAATTTTTACATCACTGTAGTATCATTTATCTGTGAATAGGGATTCTATAGTGATATTTGATTTAACTTTAGATGTTGAGTATTTTTTGTTTTATCATTGAAATTAATGAATTCCTTTAAAAATTTCTAGTTAAAAGCCCCTTCCTTTATTTGATTTCTAGCTAAAAGAAACATTAGTTAGAATTATTCATTAAATATCAAATGAAGGTAGCTACCACCTTTTAAAATAAGTAGATAATCAGTCTGAAAAATTACATTATTACCAATTCAACTATGGTTACATTTGTCACCTTAATGGGCATGAGAATATAGAGTTAGGTGATAAATCTGTCAACCAATAGTGCAGACCTATTCAAGGATGATTGAAGCATTTTCAAGGCAATATGTGTTCTAGAGAAAGGTTTTATATAAAGCCTCATTAATTGATGTGTTTATAAGCTAAAAACAAGGTTTTAGGTTTTGAGGCCTATAGAAAAGTGTAAGGAATCAATAGATTGCATATTTTGATGTTTTTTCACATGAATTAAAAAAATTTATGGGGATTAGATGTTTAGGAGTTGAAATGATGATGATTACTTTGGAAAATTGACCTAATTTGTTGTATTTGAGCAACAGTACAGTCATGTTTTTGGTTATTCTATCAAAACAACCATTACGAAGTTTTTGGTATGTTCAAATTGATCAAAATGGGTTTCAAAATGTGTAATGGGTTTGTGGATTTACAAAATGATTGAAGAGTAATCACCCGATTTAAGGATTTGGTGACCTCCTTGGAATATGGTGGATGGTTTTCTAGAAGGGGTAAATATGATAAAACAGTGAAAAGGTTGATTGTTTATTTTTGAAAACTATTTAAAAGATGTTGGAAAATATGTCTCAAGGCTTGGTAGAAGTTAGAAGGCTAACTTGTTGTTTTTGTGGATTTAAGCAATGCTAACCCATAAGCAAGGTGGTGTATTGATAATAGTGTCTTGAAAGTATGGTAAAGGTTTGAAGCAAGAATACTTGGGTTGTTGATATTTTTCCTTGTGAATCAAGTTGACGAGAATAGTAATTTGATGAATAGTGTAAATTTGGATTGGTTCAGTGTTTCTTATCAAGTTTTTGAGTTAATTTCAGTCAATTTGATGTTGATAATGGTCTGGAATATGGTTTTGGTGAATTTAGAATACTAACATGTTGTCTTGGAGTTTTGTAGAAAAGAAGAATCAAGTGAAATTGTGTGAGATTTTTGTGAATGGACAAGTGAATTTCTAATGGATTTGTTTAAGTCATATTCTCAATTGAGTTTGAGTTTGAAGAACCCCTGAGAGTTTGTGGTATTTGGTAGATGCCCTTGCATCAATTGGTATCAGAGCTAGCTGATTCTAATGGTTTGGTTATAGGTGCTTGATCCATCTAGCTGTAGAGAGGAAGAGTTATGAGAAGTTGTGTGTTGGAAGACAACCTGAGGTCTGTGGTCACCATCCTCCAATGGAGATTAAGTTGGGTATAAGGTGCAAAAGAGAGTGGGGCATCTTCTAGGATCTACTATTGGGTAAGATGGATGGTTTGCTGAGTTGGTGAGTTGTGTGGTGAGGTAGTGAAGGAGATGGATACCTGTTTGAAGAAGCACTTGGGTTTGCAGCCATTTGAAGAGTTTGAGGTTATTTTGAGGAGTAATCCACTTATGGGAGTAGATGAGAAGTTGAAAATATGATTGGTCAAAGAAGGTCAAGGATGAATTGTGAAAAAAAGAGAGGAATATTGCTTGGAAAAGAAAAGTGGAAGGACATTCCTGTGTCCTTTGGTTGAGGAAGAGTTAGGAGAAAGTTGAGAGTGGTGAAAGGGAAGTCCTGTGTTCTTTTGAAAGAGAAGATGATTGTGAACCTGATAAACAGAAAAGAAAAAGGCAAAGACACAGTGAAGGTGGTGATGAAGACAAAGCGAAGGAAAAGTTGGAACCAAGACAAAGATTCAAGAGAAAGATAGAAGAAGTAGTTCAAGACAAGTTGAGAAGTAGAATGAAATGTAGAAATATGTTTCCAAGGGACTTGGAAAGTTTTGTTGGTTGGTTGTATGGTGCATGAGCACCTTGTTCACATAATGCCTTCAAAAGGAAAAATTGCAAAATTTCAATTTTCAATTGTAAAACCTTGTGAAAAGGTCATATAATGGTCAATTCATATGTATTTGAGTCATTTAAAGGTTTCTAGGAGGTCAAAACAATGAGAGAAGTAAAATTTACAAAAATTGTAAAAATTTCCAAATTTGTAAAAATTGCAAAATTTGTAAAAAGAAAAAATCAAGAAGATCAAGAGTCATGAGGGAAAAAGAATGGTTTGGTTGGTTTTAAATTGAAAAGGAAGTCAGTTTAACTATTTGAAACATCTTTAAAAAGTAGAAGGCAAGGGAAGACCAGATTTTGTATTCTTGGAACTATTTTCTAAATAAAGTCCATGTTTCCTATAATTGCAGAGTTTTATTTTTCTAGTTTTAGTCCTTGTTTGGATAGTTTAGCATCTCATAGGATTAATTATTGTTTGTATCTTGTACATTTATAATTCTACACTCTTTTGGAGAAGATTTGAGGGCTTTACATTAAGATTCAAGTCTTTGAGAGCATTTTTTACAGAACTCGGTCTGAAATTTCCAATTTGTGTTTTGAGAGTCTAATATGTATTTCCTCACTACTCCATTGATTTAGTCATGTTGGATCAGTGGAGTAGGCTAGATTAGGTAGTGATAGGATTTTTTATGCTTGGTGTGTGTTAATAAGTGCAAGGAAAGATAAAAATTTCAAGATAAAGATGTCCCACAGAAAAATCTGATTTTTCTTCATTGGAAAGTGTGGTTTCAAGTTAGAATTCAATGTATAAGCCTGCAAGGTGGTTGGAAGATGATTTTCAGAGTTGGTGCAGACCTATTCAAGGATAATTGAAGCATTTTGAAGGAAGTATGTGGTTTGGAGAAAGGTTTCTCTATAAACCCTCATTAATTGATGTGTTTATAAGCTAAAAGTAAGGGTTTAGTTTTTGAGGCCTATAGAAAAGCATAAGGAATCAATATATTGCAGATTTTGATGTTTTTTCACATGAATTAAAACTATTTATGGGTATTGGATGTTTAGGAGTTGAAATGATGGTGGTTACTTTGGAAAATTGACCTAATTTGGTGTTATTTGAGCAATGGTATGTTTAAATTTATCAAAATGGGTTTCAAAATGGTATGTTTAAATTGATCAAAATGGGTTTCAAAATGTGTAATGGGTTTGTGGATTTACAAAATGATTGAAAAGTAATCACTTGATTTAAGGGTTTGGTGACCTACTTGGAATATGATGGATAGTTTGCTAGAAGGGGTAAATCTAGTAAAACAGTGAAAAGGTTGACTGTTTTTGTTTGAAAAATATTTAAAGGATGTTGGAAAATATGTCTCAAGGCTTGGTAGAATTTAGAATGGCTAACTTGTTTTTTTTGGATTTAAGCAAAGCTAACCCATAGGCAAGGTGGTGTCTTGACTGTAGAGATAGGAAGACCTGATGGTTCAGTATTTATGTGAGTATGTATTGGTTTATTTTAGTCAAAGACATGGTGGCTACAATGTCTTGAAAGTCTAGTAAAGGTTTGAAGAAAGAATACTTGGGTTGTTGATATTTTTCCTTGTGAATCAAGTTGAGAAGAGTAGTAATTTGATGAATAGTGTAAATGTGAATTGGTTTAGGGTTTCTTGATGCAGTTCCAGGAGGATTCAAAACACATCTCACAAAACCTTCAACAAGATCTTAAGACAATATTTGCATAACATATGCTATTAAGCATTATTGACTTACTCTGCAATAGCACAAATGGAGTAATCATCAACAAATCCACTCAACATAAGAAATCCACAACACAACTCTTTACTTTACCTTGGATTGGACCTCTCATAAGGAAAATAGATCATCCCATGCATAACCCTATCAGTAACATAGACATATCAACCATAGGCCTTTGCTTCATATGTTGTACCATGACCTTGTATCCCTTCAACTAGGGACTGCCAATAAGATCCTTCTATGCAGACCACTATTTGAGACTATAAGAAGTCTTTGAGCCACCTTTTGAACACCTTTAAAACATAGTAAATATTGAGAAAAATTTTGTTTTGTAACAACACCACAAAATGATGACTGTCCCTGCACTTAAGGCCTTTTAAAATCTTGTCAACTTGGGTACTCAACATCAAAATGAAAACTCATACTTCCAACATGGCTCAAATGCCATTCGAGACACTCAATAGATGTAAATATGTCAAAAAAAAACAAAATTCATTAGAAAAAATATTCATTAACGAATAAAAATTACAAACCCTTACTATATCAACCCCATACTTTTCTCAAGAGGGTTTACTGAAAATCCATAACCCCAAGTCCAAATTCCTCTATCAAAGCCATGAGCATATGTAATTTTTCCTATAGAAACTAATTGAAACCATCTCCATACCCTATTCAAGTTATTTCTTCAAGGTACCCATCTTAACCTCCAATCTTGACTCAAAAACTTGACTGTCAGAACAAAGTAGTGAACAAAAGGGACTCAAACACTTGAGGATTCACTAAGTTCTATACAAAAGAAGGCCTCCAAAATACATTTCACAACCTTAATCAAACAAAATTTCTCAATTTGAAAGTCCATTGTGACAATACAACACTAAAACTTCATTTGGCACTATCATTTCACATATTTTGACAGAAGTCTTAGCCTTAGGCAACATGAAATCAATATCAAACTTGATATTCGCATCCTATAGACTAGGGAAATTAAAGTGCAGACCATAATGAAACTTTCCACAAGTTTTTAAACTTTCCCTTAAAACAAAGCACATGAAAAGCAATTTTTTTTAACACTATATACCCTAGATGAGGGTTTTGGATTGTTTGAAGAAAAAATGCCATATCTCTCTTATTTCTTCATGAGATTGAACAAAAAAAATTAAAAAATGATGTAGACTCACAAAAACATCTTCTACAATGACTACCCCTTCATTATCAGGCTGTTCATGGCCGTACAGGAGAAAATAATCATGTTTTACCAGTGTTTTTTGAGTAAAAATAGAATTCCATTAATGATTTTTAATTTCAAATCAAATTCTCCTTTTTCCTTGACCTATGTGAGAATTATTTATACATTTAAGACAAAAAATAACTCATAACAACCGACCATAACTAATTCCAAGCTTCCTCTAACTACTTGACTTATCATTTTCTTAATTTTTACTCTTTTGACATTTTTTTTACAATACTTGACAAATGAATACAAACTCACTTCCTACAACTCCAAATGACCTCATACATATCAAAAATGGATCATTAGACCTTATTAAAACCTTAAAATACCTAATCTAATAAATTTATAACAATATGGCCTCATGGAGGCAAGAAAACAAACAAGTTCTCCAGCACCATTTCTTATCAAGTTTTTGAGTTAAGTTCAGTCAATTTGATATTGATAATGGTCTAGAATATGGTTTTGTTGAATTTAGAATACTAACATGTTGTCTTGGAGTTTTGTAGAAAAGAAGAATCAAGTGAAATTGTGTTAGATTTTGGTGAATGGACAAGTGAATTTCTGATGGATTTGTTTAAGTGATCTTCTCAATTGAGTTTGGGTTTAAAAAACTCCTGAGATTTTGTGGTATTTGGTAGATGCCCTTGCATCATACTTCAGGAGCAACATGAATAATATTGAAGTTTAAACTTTCAACCTCATCCTCTTGAAAAATTTGTGCTCTCCTTTCATTCATTTTTTCTCCTCCACTTGATGTTGAACAAAATTTCACATGAAATTTCCAAGAAGGATGACCAAACTATTGGAAATTGAAACACCTACCTGAAAAAATGTTAGGATTCCTTCCACTACAAAATCTACCCCTTGTGCCTCTATAACCTCATCTGAAATCTGCAACTTTCTCATCTCTTTTGTTTGGCTCTTCTTGATTCTCATTTTTTTGTCTTAGTGTAGAGAAATATCCTCTTCCTCTTGTTATGCGACCTCTTCCTCTAATTATCTTCTCTTGTCTTCTTTTTACATTTTCTTCAGGCTTTAGTGTCATTTGATAACAATCTTCTAGACTCCTAGGATTTGTTAAAGCCAATTCATCCTATACGTTCAAACTCAAACCACCATAGTACCTAGAAATTTTCTCATCTTCATTCTCATTATTGTTAGATATCATTATTAATCTATAAAAACATTTAGTGTATGCTTTTACATCCATTTCCTTTTTCCTTAAAATTTGCAACCTTTTAAACATCTGAATAAAATAATTAGAAGGGAGAAATTTACCTTTCATCCTGGCTACCATCTTGTCCCATGATACAATCTTTGATTTTCCTTGCTTCCTTCTTTCTGATTGCAGATAATTCCACCACAAAAGTGCATGACCTTTTAGCTTTTTTTTTGCAATCTTGACTCTCTATTCTTCTAGAATATCTTCATAATCAAAATAGTTGTCCAAATATGATAACCAATCTAACAACTCTTCTTCATTCAGGTTTCCACCAAACTTTTGAACATCAGTTTTCACCTTATACTTGTCACCTTTGACTGACTTCAATAATTTGGCCATTCTTTGATCTTCTGGATAAAGTTCTTCCTCAAAATCTTTAAACTCTTCTTCATCTTCATCATCAAAATCACTACTTTCAATTTCTTCTCTTCTCTTTTTTATCTCCAAGGCTACCAATCTCTCTTTCAATTATCTGGTCTCTCTAATATACTGACTCTTCAAGTCACTCATCTCCTTTGTCATATTCTTTCCTTTTGGAGGCATCTTCACAATATTTCCTCTTCACCTTCCAATATTTCTTTCACAAACTGCAATCTTCTTCCACAAAGATCTTCTACCTTTGCTTAGATACCACTTCATAGTAACTAGAGGGGTCGTACAATGACACAACACAATCTCAACTAAAACAACCACTTATATAATCACCAAACCTTCAAATTCTTACTATCTCATAAAATTCACTCAATTCCTTGTAGCACTACAACCTAACTCAATCAGGTATAACTTCTTGGAGAAGTCCTTTCAAATCAGGACCAACAAGGTTTTAGAAAACCATTTGGGATTACAACAACATTTCAACTAACCACAATAGGTTCCTTTTCAAAAATTTCAACAAAATCATGTTTCTATGCTTTCTAGACCTTAAATTAGGCCTATTTTGCAAAGAGACTTGTCTTAAACCTTTTACCAAACCACTAAACTCTTTTGGAAATCAATATACATGCAATCAAACCAAGGATTCTACAATTTTTCTCAGAAATTCACTCACCCAAGTGCCAAAACCAAAAACCCTCTTTTAAAGCCAAAAACCTAGGGTTTTAATGGAAATTACTCTTCTAGCCTTCAAGAAACCTTACCAATACCTCAATCAGGTCCAAATTGGCCTGCACAAACTGAATCTACCTTCAAAAAATGCTGCCCCAACATAATTTTCACTTTTCCATACCAAAACCTCACAATTTCACTTGGAAAATAGAAATTTTCACTCTAGGGCTTCATGTCCAACACACTTTTTGGCCTCCCCTGCACTCTCACAACATTTCCTCACCTAAATCACAATTTTTCAGACCCATTCCACAAGTTACAATAGTCATAGTGAGTGGAATGGGTCAAATTTCCATTTTAAAAACTTGCAAATCCTTAAATCTCCAAGTACAAACCCGGTCTCAGGAATTCTCTAATATACTGCTCAAAACTTAATGAAAAGCCTCAAGAATGGATTCAGAGGAAAGGTGAAACAATTAATTATGCAATCTAAATCAATTTTGAATCAATAAGGTGATGTATGGTCTGTATAGTCACCACAAATTCACTCTACAAAGAGATATCTACAAAAAATAGAGGAAAACAGTAAATTTATTGATTGAAATTCTTCTACAATCTTCACAACCAACCATCCAACGAGTTTATCATTACTTTTATACCTTTTCCCTCAAAAGAAAAATCCTACAACTTCCTAAACTGACTTTTAAAATGACATGACCATTTGTATTCCTTAAAAATGCAACTTTTTATGCTTGACAACTTTTTGCAATAATTTGCAACTTTGCAAAACTAACACAAGTGACCCCTAATCTCACTAATAGGACTTATTACAATATGAAATGGTCTCAAGGACCTTATTTAAAGAAAAAAATGACTCCCATCTAGAGACTACTCCTAATCAACCTTGATTGAAAATTTTGGTTGCAACGTGCTCCTGCACCACTACCCAACCTCACATCAATACCAAGTTCAAAATAAACTTGTACCTATCATTGAACCACCTAAAAAGAAACCATTACCCCCTAGAGATATCTTGAAGTTTACAATTCAACTTGATATTATCAATGTTTCACACCAAATGAGTTACAATACCAGTGCTTACACATATAATACAAGGAAAAATAGGTAACCATAAATAACTCCAACATCCCTTCCATTACCTGAACCATATCTCCCACTTGCACCTAATATCTTGCAATGTAGTGGAAATGAGTATGATCTTGTAGAACAAATCAAAAACACTCCTGCTAATATTTATTTATGGCATATTATTCAAGCCTGACCTAGTTATCATAACATGATTCAAAATGATTTACAACAAGTTCCTATCCCTCCTAATGTGCAATCAAGTGATATAGTATCCATAATTCAAGGAATGGATTTAAACATTATTTTTCACCAAAGTGAGCTACCCCCTTTGGACATGCAAAAATAAAATGGAACTTTCATGATACTAGATTGCATTAAGAGGACTAGGATGAAGAGAACCCTTGTTGGCAATGGATCAAACCTTAATGTGTGTAGTGTAAGCCTCTTGGATAAGCTTGGAGTGTATAAGACTAAGATTCAACCTAATTCTTTGTCCATTCATGGGTTTGATAATGTAGGAAAACAACCACTTGGGGTGGTCACATTACCTATTTCAATTGGAAAAGTCACATTGCAAACTCCTATCCATGTTATGGCTCAAGATGTTTCATATAACCTTCTTTTAGGTAGACCATGGATTCATGAGATGCATGTGTTTGCTTTGAATCTTTATTGTATAATGAAGTATTTCTATACAACCAAGTGTACACAGTCAATGTTGATCCTGAACTAGGGAGTTTGTTGCACATTGAGAAATACAAGGAAAGTCCTTTGAAAATATTGACACCAAATATACAAGTGGAACCCATGCAAGAGAAAGAAAAAGAAAAGTTTATTGAAGAAGTCACAAAATTATTGGATGATGATTGGGGTTCCTTATATTTTACACCAACATTCATGGGAGAATATAAGATCATTAAAAAGAGTTTGAAAAGTGAAAAGAACCAATGGTAATGTCAACATAATATTTATAAGGAAATTCAAAAGAATCCACTTCAACCAGGTATGTGCAGGATCTCCATGGAAAAAATAGGCCCTTAAGTGGCAAAAAAATTAGAAAAATCAGAGTTAGGCAACTTGACGTAAAAAATTGAATAATTTATCTATATTATTTCAAAAATATGCAAGAATAAAATCTATAGCAAATTGAATGTAGTTTCTAAACTACTAGGTTTGTTTAAAAAAAAACAAAATCTATTTGGTGAAAATTTGAAATTGCAATGCAGTAGTATTTAAATTTTAGGGAAAAAATAAGTAGGTGTCTGTCTGACCACCCTAACCACACTAAAATGATAATATTTTTTTATAATATTTTAGATATAAGTAGAGGACTCATGTCCCGATGTGATGCATATTTTTTGTAATTTTTTCCAGTAAACAATTAATTATGAATTTTTATTACAACTTTTCAAAAATATAAAAAGCATATGACATTACCTTAACTTGGTCAAAACTTCATGAAATTCAATTTTTCTTTTAATCCTATAGTATACAAAGCATAGAATGTGACTTGTTTTTCAGATTCAATAAATGTGATACCATTTTAAAGATATAGATGTTTTTCAATCAGCCTATCAATCGAGACTTTAGTCGTAATTTCAATAGAAAATGAATAATAATTACTTATTAAATTTAAAGTAAAGCATAATTTATATTGGTAGAAAGCTGAGAAGATCTCGCTTTAGAAACCCTTTTTAGTTTCATCAATTTTGGGTAAAAAAAATGATAAATTCTGACCACATACCCATTATATTGCCACTTTTTGGCCCATCATGATCCTACACATACCCAACCAATTTAGAAGAAGAAAAAAATTACAAAAAAAACTTTCATGAAGTCAATTATGAATAACCACCAAATCCAAAAGAAATGAAAAATATTTATATAAGAGGTTACAAAATTTTAAAACAACTTGGTTATAGTGGAAAAGGATGTGGTGCTAGAGAACAAGGTATTCGTGTCCCTATAGAGCCTAAAACACAAGAAACCACTGGTGGTCTTGGTTATTGTCCTTTGAAAGAAACATTTGAAAGCATCAAAAAAGCCTTCACTCAATACCAATACTATTTCAAAATATTCTTCTAAGCCAACTTTAACCTTGGTGCATCCTGAACTAATACAAACAAGTAGTGGTCTTGGTTATTTTACCTCGAAAGAAATGAAAGAAAACACAGAAATATCCACTTAATATCAATGTCATCATGTGAAGTACTACTAGGATGTCTTGAAACACATGTCTTAGTAATGATTGGGGTTCACTAGATTTTACACTCTCCCTTACAAGAGAGTATGAAATATCACAATCTAAAGAGTATTGTGTATATATGACACCTTGTACTAAGCAAGAGATATCTTTGAAGAAAAACAAAGGAACATCTTCTACTATTGATCAAAAGAGTATATTTTCAACACTTCTCCAAGATCACTTGATATCTACCCCTCCAAAGACACAAAATAAATTTTACACCACAAGTTAATTATGTGCATATCATCAAGTTCATGGTCATTCTAGTAATGGATGTAAGGATTTGAGTGATAAAAGTCAACATCTTAAGGATTTTGGTGCTCTTCCTTATGTTGATGCAACTATTTCCTCTAATTAATACTAATTTCCATCCTACCTTGTTGGTCATCACTATGTGGCATTATTAGCTTTGTGTTTCTTTTTCATTACAATTCATGGTGGTACATTGTTATGTGAAACCATATCTTTCTTAGTAGAAACATGATAGTTCTTGATGGTTGTCTTTGTATCTATAATTGGGAGGCAAGGATAACTAGTCTTTGGGAGGTGAGAAATATTTCAAAGGATCCTCTCTTTCTCTCTTTCCACTTAAAATACCAACATAGTGAGTATATTGGTATTTTAACTAGGGGACATATTGTCCCTTGTTCATTTTTTGCATGTTTCCTTCTTAGTGATGATAGAAGAAGTGTGATCATTACATTAGCATTATTATCATTATTTCATTTTGGCATAACATTTTGAAATTTCTTGCTTCACTTTCTTCATAGAAGTTAAATTTGGTGTACCATTAGCATACCATATTGATCATGTTGTGTGGTGCCTTATCAAAGTTATCAGGAGGTATAACTTTGGTATGGTTAGTACAATGGGATCCTATAGACCTCGTGCAACTTTCTCATTGTACGGTGAGAGCCTAGAAAGAGATATGATTTTCTCACTTAACCACCCCTTTTAGGGGCTCACCTAGTGGACAACGAATTTCACTAGCCCTTGTGAACATATTTTTCCAAAGGCCACCTAACATAACACAACCTTCTTTCCTATGGAGCCTTTGCATTTTTCACGGCCACCTAGCATAACACAATTAGCTTGATTGTAGATACATGTGTTGGATGGATGTGGCATAATGAAACTTGCTAGTCCATCTCTCTTTTCTCTTCGCTTTAACTTTAAAATTGTATGTTTATGTATCTTGTCTTTCTACTACATATCATACATCTTGTGTTTGTCCCTTTGTGCTTATGCTAGTTTTCAATGGGATCTTGGATCCTAGGGGCTTTTCCACCTCCTTGATATTTGTCATCATATCTCATCAACATTGGTGCACTTGGACCCCTCTTGAGACATATTTTTCTACTTTAGTGTGAGTTTGACCCAAGGTCCTCCTCTCACTAAAGTGGGGGCTAAATATAGTGTAGAAAAATGTAACCCTTTACATTTTCTCACTTGTTTGGGCCCTCCTAGTTTAAATTGAACTTATTAAAGCCTTAATTTAGTGTTGTTAAATGCACTTATTTACATTCACACACTTATTTGTGCCATCTTAATGAAATTAAGCTTAATTATTCCTTAATAAGCGCTATTTTACATTTACAAGCCTAATTTACTACATTTTCCGAAGGGAAAACTTGCTGATAGTTAATACCAATACATAACACTTCACATTGAGCAATGTGTGTTGGAATTGGGGTTTGGGATCCATTCACCTATGGTCGATGGGTCCTCTCTAAGACCTTGAACCCATTTTTAAAACATTTTTTGGTGGTATTTTATCATCCCAACTTCAAATTCTAAAGCTTGGCTTGTAATGTTTTAATTTCAGGAATTAAGGATAAATGACTATAAATACAAGGTTATTTCATCAATTCAAACCATCTAGCAAGATTTTAACTTAACAAGATCCAAGATTATTGTCAAGATCATTCAAGAGTATATTTATTCATCATTTGTTGGAGCATTCAATATATCAAGCACCATGTAAAAGCTATGCTCATTCATGCATGTTTTTGGAGCTAACATTGTGATGTAGGTTTCAAGATCAAATTCAAGAATTCAAAGAATTATTCAAGTATCAAGATCCACATCCATTGAATCCATTTCATGCAAGATGCAAATTTTCTAAGATCTCCATTATCAAGGTTTCATTCAAGGGTTTGTTGAGTGGTATCAGAGCTTTGTTTATTGTTCATTCTCTTTGTCCTTGCATTATTTAAATTCAAGGTTTGATTACCAAAATTTAGTTTGACCAAGGAAAGGTCCCATTCACTAGAAACAATTTTTTTTCTCTTTTGTGTGTGATTTCATATTTACAGGTTCATAGGTTGAAGAAAAGTTGAAAATCTCAAAAGTTCAAATTGCAAAGTTTCATTTGTTGTCATGTTTGTTGTCATCTCAAGGAAACAAAGATCTCAAATTTATTTCTGATTTTCTGATTGTGAAACCTGAAGAATATATAAGTATATACATAGAAGTAGGGGACACAAAAACCAATTTTGGAAAGGTGAAAAAGTTATAGGTGAATGAGTCCCATGACAACTTCTGAAAATATTGTTTTGTGACAAGTACATTGCATTTTACATTCCCAAATTTTGTAGAAGTTTTATTGTTTTTCATAGCCCTATGTTTCATCTATCAAATCCAACCTTTACATGTCGTAAATGAGTGCATTTGGTATTTTTAATCTTTCTCACAAAACCCTTGTTTAGTCAGTGTTGTCACTATTTTTGTCAAAAGACACTCTGCAACTGATTTTGAGGTAGGTTTTAAGTGTCTTCCACTCATCCAATTTTCATAAAGCTAAATATTTTTTTTAGTTATTTTGCATCTACACGAATCAAGTCTTAGGTTGTAGATTCGAGGTCATTTACTATCTTATTTTCATCTCCCAAAAGTTTTGTTTAGTCATATTTACCCCATCCATACACAGGAAATTTACAGATCTTCCATAGAATTGACTCACCTAAGGGATGAATGTGAATTCTATCTTGGTGGATCTCATTTCTTCAATGAAATAGAATATAGATAGGTCCATTACACCCCATTTTCCCCTTTCTATTTATAGTAATTTTGGTTAAACATTCCAAATTTAGTATAAAGCCCCATGTGTTTTGAGCCTGTATAGGAGTGAATTTTCACCCCTTACACAAATTCCCCTTTCACATTCCCTCACCTTAGAAAACAAAATCCGAAGGAAAAAGTCCACATCAGCCCATTGCCTTCATTCCACTTGGCATCTATTTTGTGCATCGGTAGAAGAATAACTATCAAGGATTCTAGCACGGTGCACTTACGTCCCTGATGGATTCATGTGTTTAAAACTAGTAGAGGCATTACACTTCCCATTGGGGTCAATTTTTAATGCCCCTCTTTGACCAACTAAACTGAATATGGTCATTTTTTTCTCATTCTCCCTTCAAATTCACTCTTCATTCATGCATTTTAGCCTTCTTTTTTGACTCCCTAAGCATTCTAGCATTCCGTTCTTGCACTCTCAACTCTCAATCAGCACTTTGCACTCCATCAACTCCATAGAGCAAGTGTGGAAAAACACCATTGAAATAGGGGCTTGAGTCCTCTCATTTTCTCCTCCATTAGCTAGTGAGATCTTGGTGGAGGTGGTAAGATTTTCACTCCTCTCCTCTATGGTTTGCTTGAGTAGCATAATACTATTTTGTAGTGTTATTGTGTTCTTTACTTTCATTCTCCTTTATCATACTCTTTCTCCATTATCACTATCTTGGCTTTCCATAGAGGTGGAAACACCAAAATAGGGGTCTAATTGAGCCATGTCCTTATATAGCCCCCCCAAAAAATTTCCTCTTTCTTGTGTACAGGTGGAAGTGTACTTGGAGATAGATGGTGAACAAGATCTTTTGTGAGATCATTCTTATCACCCTAGGTTTAATATACTTGCTTTATCAATTTTTTTTATATATCTGTACTTCATAGTTTTATTTTGTTCTCCTAAAAACCATTAGCTAGGTCGTTAGTCTATTTTATAGAAGTTCATATTATCTTTTTGGTCCTCTAGTTGTAGAAATGTCAATGCACATGAGGGACGCCAATGTGTCGTGCTTTCCTCTCAGAACCGTGCTTTTGTCCTTAGGTAGAGAGCTACCTGAGGCATAGTGTGGAACCCAAAAACTGGCTCACCTAGCCCCATCTTGGATTTTGGGTCTACAAAGTGATTGAAGGACCTTATATTCCTCATCATTCTCATCCCTCATTTCAAAACACCCCTTTAAGCTGAGGTAAGTTAGGGCAACCTTTCACTCTTGGCTCTTCGTGACCTAGGGCCTTGAATGTGGTTGGGCCCCCTCTCTTACATTTTTGGTGAACCTAGCATGAACCATTTTTATTTTGTTTTACGATACTAAATGTTCCTTTCCTCATATCCTAAGAGTGTGTTAGGTGTGAGTGGTTTGATACTTTCACCTTACAACCCAACTTGCAACCCCTAGTTGGCATAGTTGGAAGGTTCTGAAGGTGTTGAGTAACAAAATATTCATTGGGTCACCATCTTATCATTTAACCTTTTAAGGAATTTGTGAAATTATTGTCTATTATGCATAATGGTCTCCTTCTTGCATCGACCTATCCCCTCTGCATAGCCTATGAGTAGAGGAATTGGTATAACCTTCACCTCATAGGATGTGTCGATGGGTTTTAATATGGAGCCATCTCCTCTCTATATCCCTGCACAAATCAATAGAAACATTGTAGTAGGTGTTCTCATTGATTAGACATCTCAAGGAAACATCATAACTAAAGAGATAATGCTAATAAATTTTTTACATAAGGATGGGTACGATGCACCTATGAGCACCATTCGTAGGCATGCCAGACTTTTCTTGTCCCTTTTTGGTAGTATTATCCTGTCGGTTTTGGTTTGACCTAAGTTCATGAATATTTTGTTTGAAATAATTCCTGGGTCGGAACTCTTTAGAGTGAAGTTGGGTATGCCTTGGTTGTTACCTATGAATTCCGTACCCTCAGTCATGCATAAATGTTTAAAATTTATCCACGAGGGTTCCATGCATGTGATTCATGACACTGGTTATAAACCACCTATTGCTTATGGTAGTTACTCCTTGGATTACTCTTGGCTAGTGCACGTTGGTCCTCTCCCACCTAGGATGAACCTCCTTAACTAAACATATCAAAAATATAAGAAAGGGCACCTACCAAGAGTGAGATACCCTTCATCAGCTTATGTTGTTTCACATAGGGATTGAATAAAAGCTAACAATTATACTGCTAAGGAACATATAATGGAAGAAGAGAAGTAATCCCAGGATCCTCCTTCCTCTTCCATTGTTTAGCCTGATGCTTCCTCTCATCTTGATGAGGAGTCATCGGATTTCATTCTATGTTTACGAGAGAATCCTATGGTGCTCGCTTGGTGAAATCCCAAACATCCCGCATTTGAGCTTCTTATTTTTCCCATGAAGCCTAGGCTCATTCAATATAACAGGAAGAAAGGTCCCCACGGGGAATCGTCCATCTCTTGACCTCTACGGCCTCTTACCACTCCTGCTTCCAAAGCAATGAATGGGAAGAGGCCTGCTGTCGATGAACTTGAGTCGACTCACCCCGTTACTTCTCAACCTGCTCCTCCTACTCCTGTTCAGGAGTCTATTCCTCCATTGGAAACAACTATAGTGGACACTCCCATGGCTAAGTAGGAGCCTTTTTTTCCTTCATAGCCTCTAGCCTCTGGTTCAAAGAGTAACAAAAATCATATTGTACATGAGCGCAAGCACCAGCGAAAGGCTCTTATGGCTGAGCAGGCCACCTTACAAAGGAAGGAAGAGAAGATGACCACCCCTATAATAGGGCCTCCTATCGCATCCTCCTCTCTCCCCCTCTCTGATTCCATTCAGTCTAGCTCTGTATTACTTCTAGCTTTTGCTATGAGTATGAATGTGCTTGACCCTAAAAAGGTGTAGGTATTTATTCCTCCTTTGATGGAGTTTCCTTTGTTGATGTCCCTTCTAGATGTCTAGCCTTTCCTAAAACCCATAGATATGAAGAACACTTTAGTTGTATCTATAGTGATTCTCTCCTCCTCCTCTTCCTCCACACTTCTTGCCTCGTCTATGGGGAGTTCGTATCCTCTAATGGAAAAAGGTGGAGAGTGGTTCTTCTAGAAACAAAGGATGTAAGAGGAGCCCACCTTCTCTAAAAGATGGTCCTGTGCTGACTTGTTTTGTCCTAGTGATGAAACGATTCCTGGCTTCTCTTGAATTTATCACCTCTCCCGAATCACTCGGTGAGCCTTGCAGTGAATCTTGGGTGCAACCTTATCTGTCTATTGAGGTGAAACATGGCACTCATGTTAAGTGCATGTTTAAATCTCTGGATGAGGTTCTAGCCTTGTCTGCGATCTTCACGAAATTGCTAACCTTAGCCCCATAAGAGCTTGGTCGAGAGAACCTTGTGGGGCTCTCTTCCTTAGCCCTTGTTGTAGGAGGGTCGAATGCTCCTCCTCTTAACATTCCACCACTGTAGGCTCATTCTCCTTCCCCCTACGATGATCTAGAGTGGGAAGTGGATGACCTCTTGGTCAGTCAGTGTTAGGGGGAGGCCTCTTCTTTAACTTTAGACTAGATGTGTGTGTGTTGTGATGTGTTCACCCGTAATCCATCTATGTGTACCTGGATGACCGTCGTCTCCCTTGTTGGTGCATGGATACAAGCGTGGTTTTTGTGACGTAAACCTTCTTCTATTTGTATCATCATTCTTCCATGTTTGTGACTTGATTTTCTGTAAATTTGGGATGATGCAAAGTGTTGGGGGAATTTAGGCTTCCCTTCCATGTTGACCCAATTTTTTATTTCTACTTTGTCTTCTCGTGCATTCTTCACATGGTCTGATATAGTAAGGGGTTGATGATAGTTCATTTTATATACTATTACTAAATACACACACACACACAAACACACATATGAGTAGTTCTAACCCGAAAATATCAAGCTACCCTTGTACCCTTTGTGTTATATTTTTTCTCTTGAGATTTTCCTTTATCTTTCTCTCTTCTTTGCTTGAGTTGTCCCTTTCATGTGTGACAATTACACACCTACAAAACATTTTTTTTTATAAAATGAATTCATTTCCAATGAATCTTTTCTTGAGAATCTTTACAAACTTCTTTTCAAGAATCACATTCTCAACTTGAAACCCTAATGGAATGTGCTTCCTTCATCATGGGTTCATAAATAAAGAAATTGAGAACCTTCCTCTGGAGTGGGAAAAACTTTTACCTTCCCATCACATGGGGGAATCGTCTTCCTTCTAAGTTCCTTGATGATGAATTGATTTGAGAAAGAAACATCTCTTTTGTACTTTTGAACAGTGCACCCATTCTTTATGCTAGGTTCCTAAGGGACACCTTTGAAAGTTTTCCAACATGTTGGTAGTCTAATTGACTATCCGCTTACTTTTCTGCATAGCCACTTTTAGACATGTTCTATCTGAAGGTAAACATGTTCATTTATGGGTGCACCTGTGAATCTTCTTTTCAACTTTGTAGAGTCCCCTTTCCTTGGGTTTTCTCCAAGTGAGAGATCTTAGGGGATACCTTCCTGCAGGTATATAGACCTATAGGATGCTTCTTCTAAGCTTCCTCCATGTGAGAGATCTTGTGGGTCGCTCCCTTATAGGTCTGCAGGTCTATAGGGTGCTTTCTTTGGGTTTCCCAAATGTGAGAGATCTTGGGGGATACTTCCCTATAGGTTTGCGGGTTGATAGGGAAATATATTGGGTTTCCTTCATGTGAGAGATCTTGAAGGACACCTTCCCTATGGGTCTACGGGTCTATAGAGTGATTTTGTGGCTTCCTCCATGTGAGAGATCTTAGGGGATGCTTTCTTGTAGGTCTACAGGTGTGTAAGGCACTTTTTAAGGTGTCTTTCATGTGAGAGTTCTTGGAGGACCCCTTCCTTGCAGGTCTATGGGCCTATGAGGCTATTTCTTATTGAGGCTTCCTTCATGTGAGACATGTTAGAGGTTTCCTCCTAGCAGGTCAGTGGGCCTATAAGATGCTTTCATTCTTCAAATTCATAATTTTATAGGGCTATTAAGTCCTTTACTCATCCTGTGCTCTTGAGTTCACCAGATCGCATTCGATTTCCTTGATGGTTTAGGTATACATTTTTAACTCTACTAATTCTCTGATCTACTTTACCAATGAACTCATTAGTATTCATGCTCACTAAAGTGGGGGAAAAATGTATAGGAGCGAATTTGAACCCCTTATGCAAATTCCCCTTTCACGTTCCCTCACCTTAGAAAACTAAATCCAAAGGAAAAAATCCACATCATCCTATTGCCTTCATTCCACTTGGCATCTATTTTGTGCATCGAAAAAATAATAACTATCATGGATGCCCACATGGTGCATAGACATTTGTATGATGTGTAGATGTCCATGTAGTGTTTATATGTATGTGAGGCACACTTACATCCCTAACAGATTCCTGCATCTGAAGCCAACAGAGGCGTTACACTTCCCATTGGGGTTAATTTCTAATGCCCCTCTTTGACCAACCAACTTGAATATGGCCATTTTTTCTCATTCCCCCTTCAAATTCACTCTTCCTTCATGCATTTCATCCTTCTTTTTGCACTCCCTAAGAATTCTAGCATTCACTTCTTTCACTCTCAACTCTCAAGCAACACTTTGCACTCCATAGCAGAAACAAAAAAACTCCATCAACTTCATAGAGCAAGTGTGGAACAACACCATTGTAGCAGGGGCTTGAGTCCTCTCATTTTCTCCTCCATTAGCTAGTGAGATCTTGGTGGAGGTGGTAAGATTTTAACTCCTCTCCTCTATGATTTGGTTTAGTAGCATAATATTGTTTTGTAGTTTTATTGTGTTCTTTACTTTCATTCACCTTTAATATCATAATTTTTCTCCATTATTGCTATCTTGCATGTTCATGGAGGTGGAAACACCAAAACAAGGGTTTGACTAAGGCAGGCCAATATACAACCCCCGAATAATTTTCCTCTTTCTTGTGTGCAAGTGGAAGTGTACTTGGAGCTAGCTGGCAAACAAGCTCTTTTGTGAGATCATTCTTGTCACCCTAGCTTTAATATATTTTCTTTATCACATTCATATATATATCTCGTACTTCATATTTTTGTTTTGTTCTCCCAAAAACCACTAGCTAGGTCATTAGTCTATTTTCTGGTAGTTCACATTATCATTTCAGTCCTCTATTCGTATGGATGGTAGTGCACCTGAGAGATGCCAACATGTTGCACTTTCATCTTGGAAGTGTTCTTTTATCCTTGAGCAGAGAGCTACCTGAGGCATAGTGTCAAACCCAAAAACTAGCTCACCTAGCCCCATATTGAATTTTGTGTTTGCAGAGTGATTGAAGGACCTTATAGTCCTCATCATTCTCATCCCTCATTTCAAAACACCCCTTAAAGATAAGGTAAGTTAGGGTATCCTTCTACTCTTGGCTCTCCATGACCTGGGGCTTTGAACGTGGTTGGTTCCCCTCTCTTATAGAACCCTACCATATTTTTCTATGTGTGGATATGGAAAAAGTATCCCTTTTCCCCTTGCTTGATTTGGGAATAATTGATGATAAATTGGACTTAATGAGGCCCTGATTTGGTGTTGTGAGGTGTTCTTCACATCCACACTAGGTCTTGGACCCTTGCGAACTGAATAAATTGCATTTAATGATGTCTTGTGAAGGTGTTGTAAAATATTTTCACGCTTCCCTAGACTTAATGGACCTATCTAATTACATTATCATGTCAATCTAGAGGGATTGTAAATTAAACCTAACTCTTATCTAGTACATTGTAATGTGTCTTACAAATTCACATTGTATGATGTGCCTTTCTAGGCTATGTGGACCTCATTTTAGTGTTGTAAAGTGTATTTAATCACACTTACACATTGAATTTTGTGTCCCAAGCCCTAATTCACCTTTACATCATCATTAATAGGCCCCTGTGACCCTATATTGTGCATCCCAAGGCATAATTTGATCAAATACCTAATGAAATTAACATAGGAATTAAAATTCCTCATTCCCCAACATTCTAGCTGTCAAAAGGGACCCTTTAGGACCAAGTCACCCATATGGGTGAATGAGTCCTTTCCAGGTTCAACTAAGTCACCCAACATGGCGATTTAGTCCAATTTGGCCTATTTTCAAGGTTTGAGCACGAAATTTTGGTTTTTAAGTTTATTCTTCCTTCATGTCAGCCTTAGGGATCTAATTAATGGAAAAATAAGGTGAATTTCCTATAAATATAAGTCTCTAAATCCTAATTCATAACTAATTCATTCATTCTTCACTCATCATTCATTGTTCTTCTCAAGCAAGCTAAGGTTTTACCATTCCAAGTCATGAAGATAGCTTCATAAGACATTCAAGGGCATATTCTTAATGTTTTACTATAGAAATTCAAGATCAATCATCTTGGAAAGGTATTAACTCCATTACTTCATGTTTCATTGTCTCATTTCTTCATTTTGGTTTGATTACCTAAAAAGAGGTTTGACCAAGCCAAACCCCAATGCCCTAACATTCACCATTTCTTTCTCTTTCTTTGTGTGTTTGTAGATTTAGGAACTTTGTGGGTTTGAAGATCATTGAAGATTAGGGTGAAGTCTCATTAAAGACCTCTCCTTGCTTGCAAAGAAAAACTATCAACTAAAAGTCACTTTCAAGCCCAAAAATCAGAGTTTCAAAAGCAAACACATGTAGAGAATCAAAGTGCAAAATTGAGGGCTGTTGATTCCACTTTTGAATTTTTAGAAATTTACAAGTGGACTAAGTCACCAATTATGGTGAATTAGTCCCACTATACCTATTTTATGAGGTTTCTATAGATTTGGATACCCATTTGGGAAAAACGGGCTCTGAAGTAGTTTTTCCATATTTGGGACAAAGTCACCTAGATTGGCATAAGTGTCCCAATTGACTTTTGCATCAATTCTATCTAGATTCTAGACCTTCATCTCACTTTCTTTCAACCTCTAGGTGCACACATTCTGTTTCACAACCTCTTCTTTAGTTTTGTTTGCATTTCTAGGTCATTTATGACATGTTTTCATATCACAATGTGTTTTCCAACAACTTGCATTTTCTTGGTTTTCACTCAATAATCATTATCTTTTTTAAGTTTTTTACATTTATATCATCTTATTTAGATACATTACATCCATTTTACATTAATATTGAATGAGAAAATTTCTCGTTTTGGCCCATTTCTCTCCTTTTAGGTGAAAAACCCTAGAAGTGTTACAGAGCATTAAGGTGCCAAAATATTTTTCCACACTATGTTTTAGGAAGTATGCAATGTGACATGTCATTTTCCACTATCCCTATTGATGGAAAATATTTCAAAATCTCTAGGGATCCCAGATCTTCACACATGATTGAGGAAGTATAACCTATAGCTCAAATTCACTTTGTGGATTTGGATATGGATAATTTTAGAGTGGAAGAACTTCTTCAAGAGGACAAAAAGAGACCTGCGCCATTTGAAAAGGAGATCATGAAACAAGCTAATGAAAAAATACTATGTATAATGTATTTTGATGGGGCTTGTTCTTGTAGACACGTAAAAAATACTGATTGACATCGTGCATTCGATCTTGACTCACTAACATCATTTCTTCCTAAATCATCCCTCAGTCTAACCATTTAATCAAATTCCCCTATCTAATTAAATTCATCAATATTCACCTCTTAATTAAATAAATCATTTTATCTGATTAAGTTAATTCTTTCTGTTAATTAAATCAACCCATCTGATCTAATTATCCCTTTTTAATCAAATAATCAATTTATTTGATTAAAATCTCTAAAGTCTATCCATTAAATTAAATAAATTAAAACCTTATTTGATTTAATCTAACATCGTCCCTTTTAATTAAATAAATCAAAATCTTTATTTAATTAGCCTCTTACCATATTCCCCTCTTATTTGATTTAAATAAACCCATAAATCTAAGTCAAATAAGTCATATCATCTAATCTCCTGTTAAATTAATTGACCCTTGATTAATTTAATCTAATCTCATGTCACATCCTCTAGATAATGCAATTTGCATATGAAAATAGATTTAATTCATTTATTAAATCCCTATTTTCCCTCACATGGCATCTTTTGGAATATTCTCTCAATTTGAATTCAAAAATTCCAAGTCAACATGTACATCTAACAAGGCATTTAAAACCTCTTACATGTCCTTTGCCTTGAGCAAAGTGGCATTTATTGCATTTTCTCTTCCCTCTTACATGTCATTTCAATAAATTTGAATTTCAAATATTATCATTTATTGGCACAAACCCCAAATCTTGCACATCCCTCATCCATTCATGGCTTGACAAGTGGCACCATATCATTGGATGAATGTTAGTCCCACATTGCTCAAATTTGGGCATTCATCCATCTTGAAATCCTATAAATGAAGAGCTCCTCTCCTCATTTTATCATCCACAAACATTGCAAAGTTACCATGCTAAAATACTTAGCCATTCTCATCCATCATTCGAATTCCTAGTTAGGCTTTTTGCAGATTTGGCTTGGAGTTCTCATCTTTTGTCAAAGTGGATCAACATCATCTTCAACACATCAAGAATTCATCATAGGGATTGGGAAAGGGCCAATTTTCACATCAAATTGGCACCAATTCCCCCATGGGATCAAGTGTTTGCTATTTAAATTAGGATTTCATCTTTGGTTTATCATTTTTATTGTGTTCTTGCTTATTTTCTTTCCTATTTTGAGTTTGCAAATGGATTCCATGGGGTATCCTTGTTTATACTTGCAATATCTAACTTAAGGTGTTTAATCTCTTTGTTTTGCAGGTACATAGATTGGGGGTTCATATTTTGGCGCTAGGAGGGCATGAAGTCAAAAATTTTAACATTTTCACAAAAATTCCACGCTTTTCTGCACACATAGGAAATTCCAACATAGGCTCATCAGCGTTGTTGTTTTCGCACTATGGGATCCTTAGCGTCATAGTTTTAGCACCATGGGCTCGTCAGTGTCGCTATTTTAGCACCGCTGGACTCATCCTGCCAAAAATTTCAAATTTAAAACTGTGCCGCTGGACTTGCCAATCTGCATTAGTTTTCAAAAAATAATTAAAACTTCGACGCTTTCAATAACTGTGATGCTGGGAGAAAAGAGCGATGCAATTGTGCTCTTTGTCCTGACACAGAGCGCCGTTGACTGGTAAAGCGGCGCTATAAGAGCACCACTAGAAGAAAAAAATAGCGACGCCTTCATGAGTTGCGACGCTGGAAGATAGTAAAAGGGAGAAATTTAATTTTTAGCACGTGCTTTAATTTATGATTGCTTCTTCCTCTATTTTCTGCTTTTTAAATTTATGTGTTTTTCCAGAATCAGACTGTTTTTCTCCTTTGTAGGTTGAAAATCGAAAACTAAGGGAAGAGGAGCATGGTGATGATATTTTGTCCAATTAAAGTGTTTTTAAACACTTAAGTGTTTGTTTAACACTTCCTTAGGAATTTTGTCATCTTATTCATCTTTAGAACACTAGCTTTCATTTGGGCTTAAAAAGAACTTTTCAATTCCATTTTTTTTGCAAAGGTTAAAACGAACAATAGGATCAAGAACTTACTAAATTTTTTTTATGGCATTAAAAGATTGAACAAATGTTTATCACTTGTCCTTTTGGTGCTTTAAAATGAACTCACATATTGCTTTGAGGGTTTAAAAAGAACAAGTGTAGTTATTTTTTTTGTGAGGGCTTACTTAGACTAAAGTCATCAAAAAAGGGCGTATGCGCTTCTCTCGCACTTTATAGCGATCTTGAGAATCAAAAGGCCTTTTTCATGACCTTGGGATGAGACAAAGAAATCACCTCCACAATTCAATTTGGGCTTAAAAATTTAACAAAATCTTGTGCGAGTGTGAGTGGGGGCATTTTCACATATATTATCTTTCGTTGTTTTTATCAAAGATTGATTGAGTTACGGTTCTTGCTTTTTAGTCACTTTTGTTTATCTTAGAGGGCCTACCTTGTGGGAAAAAGTAATCACCCAAGGTAATGACTCAACCGGTAACACTCTGAACCTGAGAGTATTTCCAGCTGGGATATAAATGTGGATATTGGACAGAACGCTAATATCACGCGGTTGACTCCAACAAGATGGATCCGAAAGGGGACTCTTGCCACGTTGGGCCAAATCCTACCAATGGAAAGTCTAAACTAGAACCCTTGTTTTATAGTGGCCTATTGATCCATTGAGCGAGTTTATCAAAGTGGTGCATTGGAACTTAGATTCCAAGAAGTTACTTGCCATGTCCGATCTTGGTTGAAATATCTAGGGGTTAAGATTTCATCATACCTTTATATTTTTCCTTAGTTGCATGTAAAATCATCTCTTCTATGAAGGGCATGAGGCAAGCCCACCAAGAAAAATGTACCCATTAAGCTAGGATGTTGCATTGCTCGTGAGTTAGTTTGAAAATACATTGTTTGATCAAAAACAAATAAAAAACAAACACTTACCATCCTCCAAAATTTCAAATCCTTTTGAAGACAAATATCATTGACTCAATCCATATGTTATTTCTTTCCCTTGGGATTCACGTCCTTAGAGGTTTCTAAGCATTGGATTATATCTCAATTTGTCTTCTTGAGTAAACAATAGGAAAACCCTTGCCTTAAGTTCATTGAATTTCCACATAAAATATCTTGTGGGGTTTAAAGAAATTGAGACATTGGACATCTTAGTTTGAAACTTTAATCAAAGATAGTTTTTTTGGTAAAATAAATCCATTAAGCAAAGCTAAGAAAAATTAATTTTCATGTGTGATTGGAGACTCACAAAATCCCAAAACAAAAAATCATTGAAAATCCGAAAATGAAAGTTCAAATGAAATCAATCCTTAGTTACAAAGGTCTTTAGGAAGCATTTGCATGCTCTTCAATACCTAGATCTAGGCAAACAAAGTGGTATTTTTAGGTTCATCTAGGGATCAAAACATATAAAACTCTTTTTTCCATCCTCCAAACAACATCATCTCATAAATCATCTTTTGAAAAACCTTGAAATCATCCTTGAAATGCTGGCTTTATGACAAAATCAAACAAACACCAAAATAATTGAGACCAAGTCCTTGAAAACATTTATCAAAAAAAACCTTTGGCTAGGCATGTGTAGATGCATCCTTTTTCATATACTTAGTCAAAGTTATCCAAAATCATTTTTGTCTAGCTTAGTGTATGTAGATGAATCCTTCTCCATATACTTAGTGAAACAATCATCTTATTTGGGTAGGTGTTAGATGCATCCTTCTCCTCACACATATCCAAATCATCATCCTTTGAACAAAGCTTTCCCTTAGATCATCATCCAACATCTTAGGGTCTTTTTTGTTCAAAATCAAAACCAAATTAAAATCAAGATCAAGGACAAAGTCTCAAAATCCATAAAATCAAAATCAATCAAAAATCCAAAATCCTAGAATTTCATTCAAATATTTATCAAAAGCCAAAAACAACATCCATAAACATCCATCCTTAAACATCACCATCATATCATCATCACCTTTGATCCTAAAATCATCCTAGAAATTTCTACTTTGAGGCATAAGATAAAGATCAATTCAAAGAATTAATGAGATTCATCTCCCATATCCTCAAAGATTGATCCTTGTTTTATGGTTCTTACTAGATCTCAATACAAGAAGAGTATGGAAGCCAACAAAGAAACACCCGCTTCAAGAAACCTTAGCCAAACAAACATTGAAATGAATCTCGTCGAATCAAGAAATCCATTGACCCTCTCATCATCGCAAAATCTGCAAGAAGAAAACCAAGGAGAGGACCTCACTTTTGGAATGTCTCACGAGGAAATGATAGAAATGCTCCAAAATCTAGACAACCATAGAATCATCAACATCATGATGAGACTTAACCCTTCGTTGTACATGCTTGAACTAGAAAAACAAGGGGCCAAGTTGCCTTCGGATTTTGATGTGAGCACTATAGTAGAGACATCTTTTCCACCAATCTCATCCACCATCCCCATTTCATCTACACCTCCATCTCAAAACATCACAAAAAACATCCCACAACTCATAAGATCATTTTCTCCAACTCAACCCAACGTTAACAAGGGAAACACATTTCTCAATGCTCTTCAATCACATCCCCTTGTGAATAACCAACACTTGGATGCAAACACCACATTAGAACAAAAAACCCCCAAAATCCATTGCACAAAAATGTTCCTCCCACCTTACACTATGACCCATCATCAACATTTTTTCATGGAACACCACAAACACCTCTTCTCACAAATTCACAAGAAGAGGGGGATATGTTCGGACCAGGGGGCATATTCAACACCACACAACAACTAACACCCCTCACATTTCCACCTATCCCACCACTACCATTACCATCCATACCACTCCTTGGTTTGGGGTTGCCTCCCCTACCAAGTATCAATCAAACCGCTATCCCAACCATCAATCAAAGCATCACACCAAATGCTCAAAATTTATAGTTGATATCGCAACAACAAACAATAAATACACAAGCAATGGCAACATCATCAAACACCCCCACATCATCATAAAGCATGGTCTCACAAGGACCAATCACATTAATACCATTATACAACACGCAAAATATCAACACAACATCACCATTCACTACCACCACAAATTCCATTCCAAATCCACCACCACCCCCACCACCACCAACATTCACCACATCAAACCAATTCGACGCAACATTGCAAGCTACCTTCCAAAGAGGATACAAACAAGTCCAAAAACAAAAATTCGTACAACAAGCTGCTCAAGCTTCTCAAATCGCCCAAGCTGCACAAGTCGCTTTACAAGAGAAACAAGCACAACAAGCCCAAGTGTTATTGTAGAAACAACAACAACAAGCCACTCAAGCTGCTCAAGCATTGTAAGGACAAAAACCTGCTGAAGCGCAACTTGCATAAGCACAAGCACAACTTATTGCATAAGTAGTGCAATTGCAAGCGTACCAACAAGCATTAAAGCAATATCAAGAACAACAAGAAGCAGCAGAACTGGCAGCCCAACAACAAGCATTGTTGGAACAACAACAAGTGCAACAACAAGCACAAACCTTAGCGCAATAGCAGGAAGATCAACAATAGGCGTTGTTCATACAAAAGTAGGTGGAAGCCTACCTCGCTTAGCAGAATATACACATACCAATGAGTAACACACCAACCAATCCACCAATCCAAACCACGATTGCGATACCCCAAAACACCTTCATCCCACCCCCTGATCCGCAAGATGATGTGACGACACAACTCAGGTTGCTCTTGCAACAAGTGCTCAACCTTCAATCAGGGTGAATGACCAAAACACCAAGCAACTTGTGTCCCTATCCATTTGATAGGAGCTTAGAAATGAAACCATTCCCTAAGGGATTTGAAATCCCTAAATTTGACAAATATCGAGGGACGGGAAATCCTGAAGATCACATCAGGGAATTCTAGGTTAATTGCATGGAGGTCACATATGACGATACTTATTTGATGTGACTATTTCCTAGAAGCTTGGCAAGTCTCGCTATCAAATGGTTCTCTCGCTTACCTTCAGGCATTAGAACATTCCAAGAGATTACAGACGCATTCATTAAGAATTACGCAGGTAACATTGCAATGGATGTAAGTCTCAAAGAACTATCGGCTCTAGAACAAGGAAAGAATGAATCTTTCACTTCATTCCTTCAATGATGGTGATCCAAGGCTAATTGGAGCAAGTGTACCATTCCATAAGAACAAGTAGTTTTCACAATCATTGCCAACCTTGAAACTCGCTTGGCATTTCATCTCAAGGTTCAGGGTATCACCACATATGAACAGTTGATCTCCAAGGTGCTTAGCATCGAAAGAGCCCTTGTGACTCAACCCATCGAGTCAACATCATATCATGAACATCAAAACAATTGCCCATCATCCAACTACAATGATAAACCTCGCACGTGGGCAAGAAACAAAAACATCACTAATGATGGTGTCATAGATGCCAAGGTGGTCATTAGTGGTCCGCGCAGAAACACACCCACACAAAAAATCCAAACACCAAATCAAAACACTCATCACACAACACATCAACCCAACAATAATCCCACCATCAATAACCTCAATGACCAAAGAGGACCACCTCAACGCAAAACATACCCCAAACGAAAATACACCATGTTGGGGGAACCACTTGAGGACATCATGAAGAGATTGATCGATGAAAAGCTCATCAAAGCACCTACATTCGAGAATTACTAAGAACTCGATGTCAAACCTCCTTGGTACAACGAGAATCAACTGTGTGAATTCCAAAAAATCAAAGGCCATACCACAAATAGTTGCATGAGACTCAAGAATATCATACAAGATCTCATCGACAAAATAATCATAAACGTGGAACCACCTATAGGGAATCAAGATCTTAAAATCTACACGAATCTGATGCCGAATCATGGCAATAAAGGGAATAACAAGGATAAGGGAAAAGGCATTGTGAATCATGTATACGAAATAGTTGTTGCTAACCTCAATGAGGACTGCATTGTCATCACCATCAAGGGCGTTCATGCTGAAGATTGTGGAGTCACCACAAGAGGCGGAAAAGTCACCATCGCAGGGTCATCTCAACCAAATAGGGTCCCTTCATCTAGATCCAATGGCTACAATATCATAGAGAAACTCAAAAGAACACTAGCACACATCTCCATCATGGAGTTGTTAAAAATATCATCAGCCCATAAAAAGATCCTTGAGGAAGCATTAACCTCATCCACCATCCCCGCAGACATTGATGCAGAGCAATTCCGAGCTATGGTCGAAAACATCATAACACCTAATCTACTTACATTTTATGACTAGGATTTTCCTGCCCAACCATCTCAAAATCGCGCACTTCACTTGGAAGCCATAGTTCATAAAAGCAAAATCAAAAGGGTCCTGGTGGATGGAGGTGCGGGTTTGAACATTTGTTCTCTCAGTCTCATCAAGCAGCTAAAAATATCACAAGAGTCCATTGATAAAGGGAAAGGCATTACAACAAGAGCATACGATGACCAAGAAAGAGTGTCTCAGGGCACAATCAAACTCCCTATTCAAGTAGGGCCGATGCTCATGGAAACCGCTAGTCAGGTCTTGGACCTTGATTTACCATACAATATCCTCCTGGGACGCGCATGGATCCATGGGATGAAAGCTGTAGCATCAACCTTCCACCAATGTCTGAAATTCACACATAATGGACAAGAGGTTACCATCCACGGAGATAACAAGCCATTCTCATATTGCAAAAATGTTGAGGCCAAGTATTAAAAAATCCCTCAAGTGCCAAAGAATTATGAAGGCCCATCCACACCATACATCGACCCCGCCACTCTCACGTCCACTACTACGACAGAGACACTCGTCACTCCCACCATCCCCACCATCTCTGACATCAAGCTCATCATCCAGAAGGATGGTTGTGGAAGCTATAGACTCCCTAACAATGCTTTTGTGATAGGAGAGTTACCACAATCTCCTAGATCATGGGGATGCCCACAAGAAAACCAAGCTTCCACATCGCAAACATATCCTAAAGATTATCCTAAATTTACAAGATGGGGAGACCTTGGTCAAGAGGTTATTGAAGTAAATCCATCTCGCATGTTGTATCAAGACAAAATACTAACACCCAAACTACCAATGGATGAGACAAGCAAGGGCCTACAAATGATGCTTGCAATGGGCTATGACAGAAACTAAAGATTGGGGCAAAATGACAATGGTCTCTTAATACCTATCATGCTAGAGATGTGACCTATAAAAAATCTTGGCCTTGGATGTACCCCTCCGAGTATAACCATATGTGGCCGAAGTCCTTTGGTTAGAGCAGTTAATATTTCTCCTCAGCCAGTACTAGCACAAATACACTCCCCAATACCCATAGGGACATACATGCATAACTTTATAACCGAGCCCTATATTAGTAGCAATGATGAAGATCACTTGATCAGTCTACCTAGGTTATTTGAGGATACTACCCTTTGCATGATTAGTACCTTATCTTTTGAATCCAATCATCAAAATCATGATATCTGCTTAGTATATCCCCAACTGATCGACTACGACCAATAACGACCACCAGTTCTCAATACATTCAAAAATAATGAGGTGCTCTTAGAATTCATGGGATTGAGGGATAACATTCCAGATGGAGATCACAAGGCAGCGTTATAATGGAATTAGACACACATGCCTATTACGAGGAAATGATTGAATCCTTCAATCGCAAAAGTGAGAAACTAAGAGTCATATCCAAGTCCTTGAGTGAAAACCACACTGTGGTACTCTTTGACAAGAAAATAGTAAAAAGAAAGGATGTATCCAATAGTGAAAACCTCTCTAAGGTGCTTGAGGATGAAGGATTCAATCTTCCCTTAAGAGCTATTCATCTAGAGAAATCAGCAGTATTGGCCGAAAAGTGTAATCCAGTCAACATAGGAACAGAGGAGACACTGCATATCACATTCTATGCGGAATCACTATTATCAGATGAACAGGAACTCCTAGCAGCATTCCTAAAAGAAAGGAAAATAAACTTCACATGGAGTTATGCAGATATGCTAGGGCTTGATCCAGAGACTGTGGTTCATCACTTAGCTATGTATCCAGAAGCAAAACTGGTCAAACAAAAGCTTCAAAAAATGCATCCTCAAATCACTCTATTGGTCAAAATGGAGCTCATAAAATTGTTAGATGCAGGATTCATCCGACCAATCGACTATCCAGAATGAGTGTCGAATTTGGTACCTGTTTCAAAGCATGATGGAGCCATTAGAATCTGTATAGACTTTAGGGATTTAAACAAGGCATGTCCCAAGGATGATTTCCCACTTCCCAACATCAACATGATAGTGGATATGACGGCAGGACATGAGATGCTATCATTAATGGATAGATTTTCAGGATATAACTAGATCATGATAGCAAAAGAAGGTCAACATAAGATATCTTTTACTTGTCCATGGGGGACCTACTGCTATAACATGATGCGATTTGGCCTAAAGAATGCAGGAGCAACCTATCAAAGGGCCATGACGTTGATATTCCATGATACGATTCATAAAACGGTTGAAGACTATGTCGACGACATTCTAGCTAAGTCAAGGAAAAGACAAGATCATATAACAACCCTAAGTGCTATCTTTGACAAACTAGAGGAATACAAAGTCAGACTAAATCCCAAGAAGTGTGTCTTTGGCATACAATCAGGAAAATTGCTAGGATACATAGTCTCCATGAGGGGTATCGAGGTGGATCTGGAAAAAGTGAAAGCAATTCTCGAGATGGAAGCACCAAAGACATTAAAACAGCTGAGAAGCCTCCAAGGCAGATTCCAATCCATCAGACGATTCATAGCACAACTAGTAGACAAGAAGAATCCGTATTCACACCTACTCCACAAGGGGGTAGCATACAAATGGGATACAAAGTACAAAGAGGCATTTAACAAAATCAAGGAATATCTACTGACACCACTAGTGTTAATGCCACCTATCCTGAGAAAACCATTGATCTTATATGTGTTAGCAACAACAACAGCCTTTGGAGCTCTCCTAGCTCAACATGATGAAAATGGAATAGAGAGGGCCATCTACTATATCAGTAGGACAATGGTTGGTCACGAGCTAAATTACTCCTTCATCGAGAAAGCTTGCCTCGCAATAGTGTTTGCATCCCAAAAATTTAGACATTATATGTTGGCACATAAGATAAAGCTCATTGCGAAAATTGATCCCCTCAAGTATCTTCTATCAAAGGCAATGCTCACAGGAAGAATGGAAAAATGGGTAATGATACTGTCAGCGTATGATATCAAGTATGTAGAGAGGAAAGCCATCAAGGGTCAAGTTATTGCAGATCAACTAGCAGAAGTACCCATTTATTCTGAGAAGCCTCTTGTATCAGAATTCCCAGATGAATCCATCTTTAACATTAATGTAACTGACCATTGGAAATTATACTTCGATGGTTCATATACCCAATGCGGATCAGGAGCTGGTATCTTCTTCATCACTCCACAAGGTGACTGCATACTGAAGTCATAGAAATTGGCATTTCCCTGGACTAACAACATAGCAGAATATGAGGCTTTGACTATAGGCCTCAGGATAGCAGTGCAATGGAATATCATAACTCTCAAGGTGTGTGGAGATTCTCAATTGATCATAAATCAGGTCAATAATGAATATCAGACTAAGGATGACAAGCTCACTCCATACAAGAAATTGGTGGAGACTCTAAAGGAATCCTTCATTGACATAACCTTCAAGCAAATTCCAAGAACCAACAACAAAGCAGCAAATGCCATGGCTACAATTGGGTCACTATTAGATATCCCTCATAACGTGCCAAAATCTGAATTTCTGATTGAGCAGCTTCTCATCCCCACATTCAAGGTACCGAAAATTGGAATATGTGTGTAAAATCGTTGGTCCAGGTGATCCTTGGTATCATGACATCTATACATATCTTCGCATAGGAGTCACACCCGCTGACCTCCCATCGAGCCTAAAATGAACCTTTATCAAAAAGGCATCCAGATTTGTCATCCTAGGTGATACCTTATACTGTAGAAGCATAGAGGGTACCTTACTGCATTGTCTAAATGCTGAGGAGGCATTAACCGCTCTAACCTAAGTTCATAATAGTATTTGTGGCTCACACTCGAGTGGAATAACCATTGCCAAGAAACTGCTGAGGCTGGGGTATTACTGGCCCATGATGGAAAGAGAAGCATATGATCATGCTAAAAGATGTTTACAATTTCAGCAGCATGGAGATCTCATCCATGCTCCAGCTCAAGCTCTTCATCCCATTGTCACACCATGGCCTTTCTCGCAGTGGGGACTCGATCTCATTGGGAAAATCACACCCACCTCATCCAATGGCCATAAATTCATTATCACTGCAATTGAGTACTTCACAAAGTGGGTGGAAGCCATACCCATGATGTATATCACTGGAAAGCAGATCTCAAAATTCATCCTAAACTATCTCATATGTCATTACGGTGTCCCACAAGCCATTATCTCAGATAATGAGACACCATTCAAGAACCAGGAGGTTCACGACTTGTGCGAGAAATTCAAAATCGAGGATCGCTTCTCCACCCTATATTATCCCCAAGGAAATTGCCAAGCAGAAGCCACAAACAAAACCATCCTCAAAATCCTTAAGAAAACAGTCAATGACACAGGTCATGACTGGCATCTACAGCTTAATCCCACCCTCTGGGCTGATCAAACTAGCATCTACACACCCACTGGCACCACCCCCTTCTCCTTGGTCTATGGATCAGAAGTCGTACTCCCCATTGAGATCAAGCTCCCATCCCTGAGAATATCACTGCAAAACCTTGTCACGGATGAAGAATATAGGTTTTCAAGACTAAATGAGCTGGAGTTACTGGACAAAAGAAGGATTGATGATTTAAATCACTTGCAAGTCTATCAAAATAGACTCAAACGAAGCTACAAAAAGAAGATCAAAAGCAGGACTTTCCAAGTCAGAGAATTGGTCTTAAAAGAAAATCAGAAAAATATCCTGAATCCCAGCAGCAAAGGAAAGTTCGAACCCAATTGGTTAGGGACCTTCATCATCACAACAAGCTATAAATCAGGGGCATATCAGCTATCAACACCCGAAGGGGAACCTCTGTAGGAGCCCATGAATAGATCCCATCTCAAATAGGCGTCTTGGTGACAACAAAAAAAAAAGAAAAATATCCAAAAAAGTCATAAAAAGGATCAAAAAAATTGTCCTCTAGTGAAAACCACTTCGGTAGCACTTTGGACAAGTACCTCGGTGAAAACCTGGCAAACATGCAGCTTGTGTAAATAAGCACTTTCCATCCACTAGGATCTTTACGGCTTGATCTACATCGTCCATCTATTTCCCTTCCATCACATCCATATCTCCACCCATCACACATTCACTCACATCCGCACCATAGCTTGGTCATGTTTTCGTATCATGATCCCTCCTAGTACTACTCAACTCATCCTCAAGGTCAGTTTGTCCTACCTTTATTGAGGTAGTCTATTGCATCACGTTGGGGGCACGTTCTCATCAGATCAGATTCATGTATGATCTTAAAGTCCTAAAAAATTAGAAAATCCAAAAACATCAAGAACATCAGAAAATCCAAAAACATCATAAACATCAGAAAATCCAAAAACATCAGAAAATAAAAAAAATCCAAAAGCATTCAAAACATTCAAAATCCAAAAATAGGTCAAAAGGTCATTCAAAAAGCCAAAAACAAGGTCGTCTTGTCGAACTACATCATATCTGAGCTTGAAAGTAGGCAAGGTTGATCTTTGATCATCCCCTAAGACATTTAGGTCAGTCCTTTAGGAGTCCGTCATAATAAACTAACATTTCATCATGTATATCATCATCTGTAAATCAGTCAAGTCGTCAATTGAACTATGTTGTCTCTACATGTATAACATAGGCAAGGCTAATCTATTGATCAGCCCCCGAGGCCCCTAGGATAGGTCTTTAGGTTAGTCTCTTGGTTAAAATCTCAGAAAATCTCAAAACATTCAAAAAACCAAAAATCAAAACATTTGTAAAACCTTGAAAAATACCAAAAATAGCCTCAAAACATTGTAAAACACCAAAAACATCCAAATATTTGAAAAAATCCATCTGCCTCATCTCGCGTACACCGGCAATAAACACCATCCATAAAAAACTGATCATCATCATCAACCTTTGCTAAAATAATCAGAAACAAGCCTAGCAGATTAAACATAGAACTCAAAACATCAAGTCTAAAGTCTAAGTCAGTACGTGAGCAAGCTAGTTATCTCTTCGTATTGGTAACTCATCATCTGAATTGGTCCCATATCATACATTACTTATAAATGAAATGACGTGCCGCCATCCACTAACATGTCCTAGGATGAATCCTTCCTATAGTGGGCATTATCTTTTGGCAATAAGTTTCGCTTATCATCGTTAGAAAACACATCCTTTTCCATTAGCGGTATTGAAGAGCATTAGTTTGTTTGTTTACTTGATCTTTATCTTTTTTGACTTATCTTATTTTGTGCTCATTCCAAGGACGTCTCGATGATATCCCAAAACAACAGATTTAGAGAAATAGGAAGGGGGCAATGATCATTATCTTTTGTCTGCTATGCTTGTTGGATGTTCTTGTAATATAACCTTGGTGAATACTTGCTTTCTTAGGGTGTGTGGAAGAGGTCTAGGGAAACTTGTTGACTATTAAAGGATTGGGTTTATCTTTCCATGTTTTGGCCTGAGGTGTTTGAAACTTCCGAAATACATCCTAGCAAGGTTTTCGTATGTTAGGTGTGAACAAGAATACTCCTATCTGATTGACAAGTCAAAGTCCATCACACTAGGTACCACGTCATCCTGGTTTGCTATACCTTGATGCATCGTACCACGTGCGTTATCAAACATAAGAAAATTTGTTTCTTTGAAAATCCCAATTCCTCGGCAAGTAATCATCATCATCATCATATGCATTTGTGTCATCTTGCGTCTTGTTGAAATGACTTCTTCTTTTCTTACTAACCACACTAACCAAGTACTATTATAGTTGATCATCATCACCATCACCGTCATTGATCTTGCATCCACAAGTCATTAGCATATTGCATAACATATCATATAGGAAACATACACATTAAATAGGTGCATTCATGTCATTGCATTTCACCCACTACGTGGTATCTCATAATCATAAACAATAGAAACATAAGCATTAATTCACTAGGCATACATATCATCACATTAATATATCATTGCATCACATATATCATCATTTAGGATAACAACATTCGTTAGTCTAAAAACATCTCATAAAACCATTTGCATCATATCATGGCCATCCCATCATATCATATCCATCCATAAATCATCTCATATATAAGAATTTTTTCACATCATTGCATATACCATAAATCAAATCATTTCACATATCAGATCGACGTAAAATAAATCATCATATAGATAATTGCATAAACATCATTTTGCATCCATAAAAACATCATTGCAAAGCATATAGAAATAAACCATCCATGCATGAATAAAGGTACACGGTACATCTCATCAAAATTGGCTCATATATATATCATATCATCAACTGTCATAGTACAAATAATAATCAGATCACTGTACATATGTGTCAATCAGTACAAAATGCCCATCGGGCTATCAAAAATGAGCCCATAAAGCACAAAAACAAATGTGTAAAATTTGGATCAAGCTTGATCTCTGTGGATGCTGCCCTCGCCCCTATCACTATGACCCTTTGATGGTCTCTAACTAGCCCACTCTAAGTATTCAGGAACCCAATTTTCTCTAGGTACATGGTCATGGTAGGCCCGGCGGTAATACTCTATCTCTCGGATAGCCTTTCTATAAGATCGGACTGGCACTGTGCCCTGAGATGAGAAGGTTGTCATGCTCTCAATCTGCTGCCTACGGCCTAGCTCTATCGTTGCTTGTAGCTCTGCAGCCTATCTGTGCTGCATAGCCTAGTCTCTCTCTACTCTAAGCTGATCTCTCTCAGCTCATGCATGGTCCCTCTCAGCCATCACTGCCTGTACCTGTGCCTGTAACTGCAAAATCAAGGCATCCCGTGTGTCTGCCTGCCCTGCTGGCTGTGCCCATGGCTATGCGTGAACCTAACCCTCACCCTCAGCTCGTGGTGGTGGGACTGGGAGATCCTGTTGTTGGTTCTGCATGGGGACGTCCTCTTGGCCTAGTGGAACTGGGGGCACCTCTGGTGGATCCTGATTGATCCCGATCCTCGGTCCTCTCCCTCATCCTTGTCCTCTCCTGCCTCTAACCCTACTTGCGTCTGGGTCCTCACTTGGAAGAGTCAACCATAGAGGAGGTCTAAACCAATCCCTGTATGCTTGTGTGGTGCCTGAATCTGCCAATCCTTGATCGTAAGCCCAAGGCCAAACCGCCAACTATCGAAAGCTATCAACTACCTCCGCTGTAGGAATACCAGGGCCCCATGACACCTGTGTCATGTTGTGTGCAAAGATGGCTACGTAACCATCATTTGGCCGATCTTGCAGCTCTCCAAAGTGACATTGTACATACCTCGGCAGGTATCTCTCTATCATAGTGTGCTCTCGGCCCTGCATGTATCGATCCTAGTGACAATAGAAGAGCTAGTCTGCATCATCAGCCCATCCAAGCTGACCGAGGTACGGTCTCCAAGTGAACACAAGCATCTCATCTATGACCCGCCTCCAATAGGGGATCCCATGCTCTCTAGTGTGTGTAAAGGACACACCACCTCTCTATCATGCCACCAAGGCATCCTCTGCCCCCATTAGAACTGGAATGACCTATAGACGTAGCACATAAATGTGCTCCCATGCCCAAACATGCAGAAGTGTCACCCCAGCTCCCAGCACTCTGCCATCCACGTACGCATACTCATGCAAATTTCTGTAAAGTGAAGCCAAAAGTACAAGCCCCCATGCAAATTGAATTGGCCTGTCCCGAACCATCCTCTCCTAGTAGTATCCCCATCTAGGACTGAAATACTACCCTTGTCTATCTGGAGCAACCAAGCCTGAAATAATCATTGTAATAGCCCATCGGAAGGGAGGTGCTATGACTCTGTACCTCTCTAGCTTGATCTGATCCTCGCAATAAATGATATCTCGAGTGGCGAGGACTCGGGTACAGTACTCGCGTCCCTCCATGTTGTAGATCACTTGGCAACCGTGAATGGGCAATCATAATATTTGCCAGACATCCTCCAATATGACTATCGCCTCACCAGTGGGAAGATAAAATGATGACGTCTCACTGTGCCACTGCTCTGCCAGTGCTGACAACATCCCGAGGTGTGTGCGCATGGGCACTGCATATGCAATATGCCATAGTCCTGCGGCACCCAGCCGATCCTGGTCTCTATAACTAAATATTCAAAGAATTCTCGCTAGATCCCATGACTGGTGCTTCCAAGAATAAAGCTCCCTAGGTCCGTCCTGCATCATGCAAGGTCAGCATGTTAAATTTTTTTTGGAAAATTCCTGACGTAACACCTCAAACTTGTTCCTAGCGGTGCAGTTTGTGAAGGTGTTGTAGTTTGAGTTTCCTCAAACTCCGACGCTGGACCCAGATTTTTGTTAAATAGAGCCGCCGTGGCACAATTTAACCCTTAGCATCGCAATTTGCTTGAAAAGGGTGCCGTCGCTGTGCACTTTTCCAAAATTGGCCTGTGAGTCTGAGTCGAGCCCGAGCCCAACAGTGGAGTTTTTAAATTCCATATTGCACCACTGTAGTGCAAAACCACTAAAAGCGGTGCACTTTAAACACTGAGTGGTGCTATAATAGCACTGCTGGAGGCGAGCTCATCCTAAAACAAGTAATAAATGCATTAAAATGAAAAAATGAAGCGTCAGTTAGGTTCACATACTGGGGCACTGATGCTAGGTGGCCGCTAGTAGGTCCGAACTCGGTCATAAATGTGTAGAGGAAGCTGTCATTGTGCCATATTGTTAGGAGGTCAGAGCTCGAATCTCAAGGTTTGCTAGCAGAGGTGTGTGAAAATGACTTGAAAGTGACCCCTCAGGCTCCTTTTAAGCCTAAAAATTAGGGTTTTTTAGCCCTAATTGGCTGTTCTGCTAGGGTTTTGGACCCCCGAACCTGTTTTCATCTGTTTGAGGCTTGTTTTTCATCGTTTTATTGCATTTAGACACATTTTTTAGCCTCTCGGACCCCTTTCAGACTTGTCAGGGACTTGGTCACCTTCTTTTCGCGAGATCACCCAAAAAATTAAAAATTTCATCCGATCTCTCGAGGGGGAATTATATTGGCACATTCTCCTTCGCCAGGAAATAGTGGGGAAAGTTTTTAATATTGAAATTTTTTAGCTTTGATCAAGATCATTTATTCTTTGAACCAACACAACGAGTGCATTGCTTCAAAGAGGGGCAAAATGTAGACACGTAAAAAATACTGATTGACATTGTGCATTCGATCCTTACTCACTAACATCATTTCTTCCTAAATCATCCCTCAGTCTAACCATTTAATCAAATTCCCCTATCTAATTAAATTCATCAATATTCATCTCTTAATTAAATAAATCTTTTTATCTGATTAAGTCAATTCTTTCTGTTAATTAAATCAACCCATCTAATCTAAGTATCCCTTTTTAATCAAATAATCAATTTATTTGATTAAAATTTCTAAAGTATATCCATTAAATTAAATAAGTTAAAACCTTATTTGATTTAATCTAACATCATCACTTTTAATTAAATAAATCAAAATCTTTATTTAATTAGCCTCTTACCATATTCCCCTCTTATTTGATTTAAATAAAACCATAAATCTAAGTCAAATAAGTCATATCATCTAATCTCCTATTAAATTAATTGACCCTTTATTAATTTATTCTAATCTCATGTCACATCCTCTAGATAATGCAAGTTGCATATGAAAATAGATTTAATTCATTTATTAAATCCCTATTTTCCCTCACATGGCATCTTTTGGAATATTCTCTCAATTTGAATTCAAAAATTCCAAGTCAACATGTACATCCAACAAGGAATTTAAAACCTCTTACATGTCCTTTTCCTTGAGCCAAGTAGCATTTATTGCATTTTCTCTTCCCTCTTACATGTCATTTCAACAAATTTAAATTTCAAATATTGGCATTTATTGGTACAAACCCCAAATCTTGCACATCCTTCATCCATTCATGGCTTGACAAGTGGCACCATATCATTGGATGAATGTTATTCCCACAGTGCTCAAATTTGGACATTCATCCATCTTGAAATCCTATAAATGAAGAGTTCTTCTCCTCATTTTATCATCCACAAACATTGCAAAGTTACCATGCTAAAATACTTAGCCATTCTCATCCATCATTCGAATTCCTAGTTAGGCTTTTTGCAGATTTGGCATGGAGTTCTCATCTTTTGTCAAAGTGGATCAACATCATCTTCAACACATCAAGACTTCATTATAGGGATTGGGAAAGGGCCAATTTTCACATCAAATTGGCACCAATTCCCCCATGGGATCAAGTGTTTGCTATTTAAATTAGGATTTCATCTTTAGTTTATCATTTTTATTGTGTTCTGCTTATTTTATTTCCTATTTTGAGTTTGCAAATGGATTTCATGGGGAATCCTTGTTTATACTTGCAATATCTAACTTAAGGTGTTTAATCTCTTTGTTTTGCAGGTACATAGATTGGGGGTTCACAGTTCTAAAGAAGGATTTGGTGTGGTAGCTATGTTTATTGCACTGAGTGGTAAAACTTACAAATTTTCATTTTCATTATTGTTTGTTTGCACAAACAATGTTGCTAAATTGAAGCTTTACGTTTTGGATTGAAATTAGTAGAAAAAAAATGAAATTAAAAGGTTAATATTCTTAGCTGGCTTTGAGTTAATTGTGTCCGAGGTCAAATCTAGATTTGTGTCAAAAAATAAGAGATTGAAGTAGTTGGTAATGTTGTTTGGGACTCAATAGAATGCTTGAATCTTTTGGAATTGTTTGGATAGTAAGAAGTGAGGATGGTATGAAATATTTGTTGTCTAACATAACATTAATGCCTAATGATATTACATTTGTAGGTAACTGAAAGGTTTAGGTACAAATAAGGCCTTCCATCCTTGATAACATGTAGAAAAGGATGAAGCGCCAAATCAACGAAATGCTTATTGTTTTGCTAAGAAAATATAGGAATTTTTTTTCTTGGTCATATGATGACCTAAAGGCCTATAGAGAAGATCTCTTTTAGTATGAAATTGTTGGACTTGCCATTGCACCAAAAGATCAACCTGTTAATTCCAAATACAAGCTTCGGTTAAGAACCATAGGAGGTGGTTAGACCATGTCACAAACCTAAGCGCTAGTGCTACAAGCAATACCAAGGGTCACACCTTGCAACAATCCCCCCCTAGCACAAGCGTGGGGTTTGAACCTATGACTAACTCTAATACCAACTGTTGGAATTTTCATTGCACCAAAAGATCAACCTATCAGTGCTCGATATAAGCTTCGATTAAAAATCAAAGGAGGCGGTTAGACCATGTCACAAACCCAAGTGCTAGTGCTGCAAGGAAGACCAAGGGTCACACCTTGCAACAAAAATACTACAAAAAGATGATGCAAACCCTTTAAGGAAGAAAAAAAGGCCTATAAATTGAACTCTGACAACCAAGATGGAGAAGGAGATGATAAAGTTGAGAGATGGTGGGATCATCAAACCATCAAACATTCAACTTTGGTTTCAAACCTTGTTCTAGTTGTAGTGTAGAAAAATGTACTTTACATTTTCACACTTTTTTTGGGTCCCCTTAATTAAAATGTATTTTTTTTTTGGTGGTATTTTAATGTCACTAAATTCAAATTTTGATGTTAGCTTGTAATGTTCAATTTTCAGAAAATTAAGGATATATACCTATAAATACAAGGTCTTTTATCATTTCAACACCTAGAAAATTCATGAGAGCATAATTAAAATTTCACAAGAAAAAATATTATGATCAAAGGCATTCAAGATAAGATTTCTCAGTGATTTATTGCAGTAATCAAGATCTGAAGCATCATGCATGTTTTTGGAGCTAACATTGTGATGTAGGTTTCAAAGATCTAGTCAAAGAATTCAAGTCATATCTCAAGCATGAAGATCCACATCCATTGAAGCCATTTCATGCAAGATCAAGATCAATATTATAGACTTCCAAAGGTTTTCTTAATGGTTTGGTGAGTTGCAACATAGCATTGTTCATTCATCATTCCTTTCACATTTCACTATTTCAATTTAAGGTTTAATTACCCAAATCGGGTTTGACCAAGGAAAACCCCCACTCACAAAAAAAAAAATAGTTTTCCCTCTTTTTTTTATGTTATAGATATTAGGTTGAATAAGGATTGAAGATCTCTTGAAGAGAAAGATTGGAAAAGTTGTCAAAGTTTTCAAAGTTGTTAAAGTTGTTGTCAAGCCATAGAAACTCACCTATAGATCTGATTTCCAAATTTTTGACATTGAAACCTAGATTAAATAGAATCTACATATTGAAATCATAGGCTCCTGGAATTTTTTTGAAAACTCTAATAAAAGACCCATTCACCCATGGGTGAGTGAGTCCTAGTTTGTTTCCTGAAACTACCTTTCGGTGACTGGTACACAATATCTAACACTTCTCAAATCTGCAAAAAGTTTTTTGTTTCTATTAGTATTGAGATTTAAATATATGTTTCAAGTTTGAATGAGCATAATTGATTTGATTTACTATTTTATTTTTTTCTCCCAATAGTGTTGTTCAAGCTAAAACTCCCATCCTCAATCATAAGGAAATCAATAGATTCTCTCATTAATTTGACTCACCTAAGGGTTGCAAGTCAATTCCTTGTGTGGATCTTATATCGTAATAAAATAAAGGAAAATAGGTCCATATTTGGTGAACGCACTTATAACACACTTTACCCCACAAAACCATATTTTTCTTTGTTTCATTCTAGTGAACCTAACAATATTACACTATAAACTTTCTAAATTTGGAGTCCATTCAAACCCTAAATATATTATTTCCATTACTTTTCATTGCATTGCATTGACTTTAATCTTATTTAAGGTTCTTAACTTACATTAATTTGCATCTCATTTAGGGTTTTAGGCTTTCATTTTACGTTCTTTTAAATCTAGAATATTCATAAATCTCATTATTTTGTAATTTTTTTACATAACATTACATGATTAGTTGCTTAAATCTGAAATTTGAATCAAAATTTCATCTCAAACTAGGTATTTTTTCTTGTCATTTAACATCATTTTACACTTGTAATTAGATCCAATTTACTAGAAATTTGAAACTATAACTACCTATTTGCAACCAAAATTTGATAACATAAACATCAACTCAAAAATATGTGATTTAAATTTTTTTAAACCTTGACACAAGACCCATTTTCCCATGGGTGAATTATTTCCTAATTAGGTTTGATTCTTAATTTCTAAGCACTAAAAACCCTTTGTATGCATTTCCTATTTCTATATCCAAGTCTCTATTTCAATTTCCAGAAATTTCTATTTTCTGCAATCATTTATTGTAAGGCTAATTGATCAATTCAAGTGTGTTTCAAACATTAAAAAATGGAATTAAAAGAAATTATTTTCAATTATTTTCATAGTATAATCAAAAAATTATCTTTTTTAAAATGTAGAAATTACATTGTTTGCATTTTACTTCTTATTGTTGATTATTTCTTGCCTATTCTCCATTTTGGGTGAACCTTAGGTTTGTGAAACTTGTATGACCTTCACAAACTGGTGTCCTATTTCCAATAAGTTATTGTGAAACATAGTTCGAGACTCATGTCATCCCATAATATCTCAGTCATCGTGGATCTTGGGGTTTCCAACTCTTTCACTCATAGTGTTGACACTAGTCAACACACTATGGACCATACCCTTGAAACTTCATTTCCTATGACCTCCTTACCAAAAAATAATGTTACTAATGTTGAATAAATGGTTTCCAATGTCCCTCAATAGAACCTAAGAAAAATGGATGAGGAATTAGGCAAATTGCAAAACTTTGTGAGTTCTCATTATATTGCTAGTACTACAATTCTTGTCATACATAACATGGGGAGAATGATTGATAATGAACTAGGAATAGAAGTTATCCGTAGAATATATCGTATCATTAAATTTTTTTTCCCTACAATGACTAGTTGTGCTCAAGCTTTGGTATATACTCAATGTGAAGGTGGAAATCCAATTCCTCCTTTCACAACCATGACCTCTATTTTGACATACACTAGTCCAACTATTACTAAAATCATACATCCTACTAGCAATATCAATACTACCTTAGGTGTTCCCACTGGGAATCCATTTAGCTCTATGCATTCCAATCTCATATCTCCTAACCTATCTTCCCTCACAAATTTACAATTCACTTGTCTTCGGAACATGTATACACCTCCATCTCACAACACAAATAATGATCGCATCCTTAACCAACTCTTGCAAAGTGTCTCATCCCCCCAAAAACAAATTGTTACATTTAATCAAAATCAAAATGGCCAACCTTCACAATATATCAAAATAAACCCAATATCCTTAGAGATATTGAGAACACAAATGCCACAAGGTATAGAGATTCCAAGATTTGATAAATATGGTGGGAAAGGAAATATGATTAGCCATTTTTCCACATACATAGCCCTATGTAGTGACTTCATTTTTGAGAATAAAATCTTGGCTAAACTCTTCCCTCGATCATTGAAAGATACTTCCTTGGAGTGGTTTTGATAAATACTGAATAACTCAATATGTTCATTCAATGAAATTTTTGATTCCTTTGTCAATCAGTTCCAATTGCACATGGTTCCTAAAAAGATTTTATCATATTTAATGATATGTAAGCAAAAGGATGGTAAAAAGGTCATTGAATTTATCTCTCGTTATCAATTTCTTTACTTTCAAATCAACATTAGGATTCTTGATCCCGATCTTCAATGAAATTTCATTAAAAATTTGCAAAATAAGATTCAAGATAAGATTGGGATGATGAAATTTCCCTCCATCACACAATTGTGTGTGACCCTTCATGATTACCAAAAATTGATTAGTATTTGTGAAGTGAAAAATCACTCTAAGCATCTTGAAAAATATGAATCCATGGCTCAAAACAACTACTAACCATTGAAGAAACCAAATAAGGGATTTATGCAACCAAATTCCTCTCAACCAACTTAGCATGTTGACACCAAAGTGGCTATTATAAACAAAAAGAATCCAAATACATTTAGGGAGAATAATACATAAGTTACCCTTCTACCTAGTAACCTTCATTCCATCATGTTACAACTCTTAAACAAGAACTTAATTTCCTTGCCTCCTATTAGAGCTCTTGATCTTGCTAAACCTTTACCTTGAAACTATATATAAAATGCATTTTTCCATTATCACCAACAAAATGGGCATGATACATAACATTACAAACATCTTAAACATATTGTGGAGAACGTCATTGATTCTAATCACATTCATTTTGGTAGTGTTAATGATCAAGGTAATAAGTCTATTTCCCCTCCCAACCAAAATTTGCAAATATTTACCAACCATGTTTTGAATCATAACATCTCCTTTGTCAAAGCTAGTGAAAACAAGAATGATATGATGAATGTTGACAAGAATAATGACAACATGGATTGAATGATTGGAATCATTAAATTTAAACCTCGTAAGGGGCTAACCAATATGTCCCTTGACATTGCTTTCTCACAAAATGACATACTTAAACATGCACCTGATGGTCCTCTTTATATAACTGGAAGAATCAATGACAAGCCTACTAATGGGATACTAATTGATCTTGTCTATGTACAAAATGTCATAATTGAAGAATTATTTTTTGTGCATGAAATTTATGAAGATACTTATGAACAATCAAAAGTATGGATCAAAAAACATAATGGTTTTTCTTTCCCAATGATAGGTTCGATAAATCTTCCTTTACAAGTTGGACCAAAAATATTGAATGTATCATTCTCCATCATCCTAACATTAGATCAATTTCCTGTGAAGTTAGGCTACCCATGGCTTCACTCCATGAAATTCGTCCCATCGGTAGTGCATAAATGTTTAAATTATCCTTTTGGAAAATAGATCTTTAATGTGTATCATAGTGACATTAATCTTGTGTCTTCTGGTGGGAATTTCTCATTGGATTTATTTTGTCCCAAACCTATGGAACATATTAGGCCTTGTGAGGACTTCTTTTTCAAATCTTATCAAAAGTTTAAGGAAAAGCACACAGTATAATTATCCCTTACAAATATGCCTCAAACCATGATTGAGCCTCCTATCATTGATGGGACCGTGATTGGAATGAAAGCCCTTCCAAGTAACCAAGACTGAAAAATAGCAAATCCTCCACCTATTTCCTATAAGAGACCACAAGATAACAAAAAAAGTCTTGCTGTTCATCCCAAAATGAAACATATTTATAAAGTTAAAGATAAATTGTTTGAACAACCTCCCATGGTTCCCTCCATTCCTCCCTTGTGGGAATAAAAGAAACCTATGGTTGATAAACCCACTCCTACATGATCACAACTTGAGAACTGAACAAAAAGAAATCAAAATGATAGAGAGTATAGACATAGACGTCATGCTATTGCTAATCTGATACAAGAAAAACATGAATCAAAAACTAAAAATTGAACAACTTAAGCAATACATGATTTTATGCCTTCGCCACAACAAGAAAATCCTATATCTCGACCACAACAAGAACAAGTACATTCCATGGATATTATCATTAGACCTCATGTTGTGATTAACTTGGGTGATGATGATGAGACTATTAAGATTGATGAATAATTGCATAATGGTTTGAATTTATTTTTTTCCTCTTCCATTAGCTTAAATGATAACAACTGTGATGTTCCTCCTAAAACAAGTGACTCACCATGTGTTGAACCTAGTGATGTTCCTAGTACAACACTGGTCCTTGTCCCTTTGGCTATTTATCTTCCTTTCACATATGATAAACAAGATTGTGATGTGGAAGACCTGTTATAGGTTGAATCACATGTGCTTTACTAGTCTTTTCTTTGTTTTCTCTTTATGTTCTTTTGTGTGATTGCAAGTGCATAATGTGATCCCTCGTATCGCTCTATTTGACATGTCTTTATGTTCATTCCTCTATTTGTACCTACATTTTTCTATATTTCATAAACCTTTATCTTTTCTCTTGTCTTGTGTTTTCTTTTTGGGCATGATGTAAGGAATCAATCCATTTAAGTCTTTTCCATGTTTACCCAAAATATTTTCTTTTTTTTCTCTCTATGTGTTATTGTTCAAGTTCTACAAGTATTTGGGGAATGATGGCATTTTCGAGCTCTATAATAACATTGTAGCAAAGACATGCTTTGACCCCAAATCTGTGGATACCTTGTGTGTTACTTTTGGGTTTAATTTTGGGGCTGAAATAAAGGAAAATAGGTTCACCATAATGAAACAAAATGATGAACCAATTTCACTCTAATTTCATTCAATATGAGGGTTATGATGTGTAAATGAGTATTTTAAATTAAACTTAACTGAGATAGCAATCAAAAGGAAGTTTTTAAGAGGTTCAAATTTTGTGTACCTATTACAAAAAGTGTTTTTTCATGGCTCACAAAGGACTCATTTTCCCTATGGAAAATGGGTTCTGGCTAGGGCTTTGGAAAATCTGTTTCTGGGTTTTGTTCCTCCCAGTCTCCACTCCCAGATGCTAGTTGGGCACTATAAAAAAGCTAGAAATAAATCATGTAGCTCATTTTTTGTGATTTGAAAACTTTCTTAGAAACTTTGACAACTTTGATAAATTTAATAATTTTCATCTTCAGTTGGTCTTCAACCTAAAACTTGGAATCACACATCAAAGGAGAGAAAAATGTTGTTTGTTAGGGAATAGGGGTTTTTCTTGGTCAAACGTCATTTTGGTAATTAAACATTTAAATGAAACAATGCATGAAAAGAATGATGAATAAAATAAAATGTGTAACAACTCACCAAACCCTAATTGAAACCTTAGATTTTAGATATGCAAACTATTCTAAAGTAGCCTCAATAAATGTAGATCTTGATCATGAACCTTGATTAGAAACAATTCCTTTGAATATGCTTGATAGATCTTGAATACTACATGAACACATTAGCTTAGTAACATGCATTATGCACTCGATATTTGACATGATGAAATGAATCTTGATTTCTACAATAATCTTCTTCAAATCTTCCCTTGAATTCCTTAGAAATTCTCTTATGAATGTACTCTTATGATAACTTCAATTTGCTAGGTGAAACTATGTGAAATAGCCTTGTACTTATACTTATCTTATCATTAAATCCTAAAATTCAAATATCACAAGCTGACATCGAATATTGGATTTGAAACCATTAAAATACCACCAAAAACATATTTCAAGGAGGGGTCCCAGGTCTACGTGTGGATCCATTTGCTATGTGGCCAATGGGTGCTAGGTCACTCACCTAGGGTACACTTTGGACAATGTGAAATGTCATGTGAAAATAGGGTCCTAGGACATAGTGAGGACCCATTCACCATGTGGTGAATGGGTCCTAGGTCACCTACCTATGATACACACTTTCCAAAATTAAGTGTTGTGCAATGACATTTATGAATGCCGGGTTTTATGCCTCAAATTTTGCATTTAATTAGGCTTGGGTTTGAATTAAAGGGCACAATAAAGGAAAATTAAGCTCAATTAATTAATAAAGCCCTAGATTAGTGTGAAAGTGTAAAGATACACTTTACAACTCCCTAAATAAGTAGCAATTAATTCCATTTAGTTAGAAAGAGCCCTAAACTTAATGTGAATGTGTAAAACACATTACAACACTAAATCAAGGCAACAATAAGCTCATTTTAATATTAATTATTGCAAAATTAAGGAAAAAGGGATAATTTTTTGTCACTATAGCGGGAAACCCTTTTCCATGATGTAGCTTCATTTGGAAACATATGTTTGACATAGGGATTTGCAAGTAAGATCTCATTTATTTTTTATTCTTTAACATTTGTCATTTTTTATTTTAAAATAATTGCTCATAGCATGGTGTTTAGTAATTTCTTTAAAGTGGGGGCATTAATTCGCATTATCACTTTGACTTTAACATATGTTTCTTAGTATAGTCTTCTTTCTTCATGCAATGTGTCTTCTTCTTTGTGGTGTCATTTAGTTTGATGTATTCTAAAATTTGCACCTTTATTAGAAAATGGCATTCCTCTTAGGGGTAATGCTACAGATTGCATTCACTAAGTTGTGAACATTTTATCTTTGACTAGTCCTCTCTTGGAGACATTAGGCATGATGTTCCCTAAGGTGAGACCTTTCATAAACTAAGAAAAACCCCTTTGAATATCATTTTTGAATTTTTTTCATGATTTCTTAACATAATACAACTTGTTGGCCTTGTGAAGATCAAATTTACAACCTTTTTCATGGACACCAAGCATAACATGCCTTTCTTGCCAATAGGGCCATTCTTTTTCATAAGTGCTTAGCATAACACAACTTGATAAGCCTTATTAAGCTTGAAGTTCACATTGTATGAAGCCTTATAAAAGTTATCAAGAGGTATAAGTTTGGTATGGTTTTTTCAATGGGAGCCTAATAAGACTCTCTCATTGGCCACTTTCTGGGGGCTCACCTAGTGGACAACTAATTTCACTAGCCCATGTGAGTGCGTTTTGTTTACATAGTGGATAGTGAGTTTCACTTGTAAATGTTTTTGGAAAAAAAACTAAGGTTTGATCCACATTGAGTTGGACAAATAGTTGAGGCTTGGTCCACCCCTTTTATTTTTATTTCTTTTATTCTTTCATATTGTATGTTTGTGTATCTTGTCTTGATGCTTCATATCATACATCTTGTGTGTGTTCTTTTGTGCTTATGTTGGTTTTCCATGGGATCTTGATCCTAGGGCCTTGGCCATGTCCTTGATATTTTTCATCCTATCTCACTAACATTTGTACAATTGGACCCCCTTTTGTTGCATATTTGTCTAATTTAGTATGAGTTTGCACTTGTGCCCATCCTCTCACTAAAGTTGGGGCTAAATATAGTGTAGAAAAATGTACTCCTTTACATTTTCACACTTTTTTTGGGTCCCCTAAGTTAAAATGTACTTAATTATTCCTTAATAAGCCCTATTTTAAATGTACAAGACTAATAAATTACATTTTACAAAGGGTAAGCCCAACAATAATTAATGCTAAAACATATTACTTTACATTGAGTAATGCGTGTTCGAAGAATAGGTGCTTAAGACCTATTTTCCCATGGGTGATTGGGTCCTCCCTAGGCCTACAAACCTAAATTTAAATTATGTTTTTGGTGGTATTTTAATGTCCCTAAATTTAAATTTTGATATTGGATTGTAATGTTTAATTTTTGGGAAATTAAGGATACATACCTATAAATACAAGGTCTTTTTATCATTTCAACACCTAGAAAATTCATGAGAGCATAGTTCAAATTTCACAAGAGAAAATATTATAATCAAAGGCATTCAAGATCAGATTTATCAGTGATTTATTGCAGAAATCAAGATCTCAAGCATCAAGTCAAAGTATCAAGCATCATACATGTTTTTGGAGCTAAGATTGTGATGTAAGTTTCAAAGATAAAGTTAAAGCACTCAAGTCATATATCAAGCATCGAGACCCACATTCATTGAATTCATTTCATACAATATCAAGATAAATATTGATGACTTCCAAAGGTTATTCAAGGGTTTGGTGAGTTGCAACATAGCATTGTTCATTCATAATTCCTTTCACATTTCATTATTTTAATTCAAGGTTTAATTAACCAAATGGGATCTGACCAAGGAAAACCCCCATTCATAAAAAAAAAAAAAATTGTTCCCTATTGTTTTTGTGTTGTAGATCTTAGGCTAAAGAAGGATTGAAAATATCTTGACGAGCAAGATTGGAAAAGTTGTCAAAATTGTCAATCCATAGAAACTCACCTACATATTTAACTTTTGACTTTATGGACTTTCTGACACTAAAACTCAAATTAAATAGAAGCTATAGATTGATGTCAAAGGCTCTTGAAATTTGTTTGAAAATTATAAGAAAAAAATCATTAACCCATGGGTGAATGAGTCCCATTTTTCCTCTCAAAACTATCTTTTTGTGACTAGTACATAGTCTTTAACCCTTCTCAGATCTAAAAAAAAATTGTTGTTACTATTAGTATTGAGATTTAAATTGATGTTTCGAGTTTGAATGAGAATAATTGAGTTGATTTACCTTTTTTATTTTTTCTCCCAAAAGTGTTGTTCAGACTTAAACCCCCATCCTCAATCATAAGGAAATCAATAGATTATCTCAGAGTTGACTTGCCTAAGTTTTGTAAGTCAATTCTTTCTGTGGATCTTATTTTATAATGAAATAAGGAAAATAGGTCCATATTTGGTGAACCCAATTATAACACACTTTACCCCACAAAACCATATTTTTCTTTATTTCACCAGTCTAAAAAAAGAATGATGTTATACTGGTATGTCTTAGTTTTAGAAATATCGACATATCATCATTGAAAGACTACCTATTTACCAATATGGAGGAAATTTTGCTAAAGGTCATGGGTTGTGAGTTACTATCCATGATAGATGGCTTCTATTGTTACAACTAGGTGAAAGCCAAGGAGTCAAAATAATACAAGATAACTTTTACCACTCCTTAGGGGACATATGTGTATTTTAGGATTCCTTTTGGCATAAATAATGTTGGTGCTACCATTCAAAGGTCTATGGGTGTATTTTTTTTTATTTCATTGACATCTTCATAGTAGTTTAACAAGATGATTTAACTAATTACTCCAAGAAAGATGAAGAACATTGTATACACTTGGAGAAGATATTCATTAGAGCATTGGAATACAAGATATCACTCAATCCTAAGAAGTGTGCCTTTGGGGCCATAGAAGGAAAATTCATATGGAATATAGTTTCTAAGGAAGGAGTGAGGCTAGACCCAAAAAAGTAGCTACAACAGACAAGATACCTTGGCCAAAATTTGTGAAAGGTATGTAATCATTCTTTGGGTAGGTGAAATTTCTAAGAAGGTTTGTGACAAATTTTGTAGAGATTACAAGACCTATCTCAAATATGTTAAAAAAGGGAGAGAAATTAGCATGGAGTGAAGAGCCAACTAAGAATTTCACAAGTATAAAATAGGAAATTACGGAGGAACCTATCTTGAAGTCTCTTGATTTTTTGAAACCCATCCAACTATTTTATTTTCCATCATTTATCACTATTTCTATAGTGCTTCTATAAAAGAATAATGAGTGATATGAGTAGCCCATTTCTTTTCTCAACAATTCATTACAAGCTATAGAGTTAAAATGTGATATAGCTATGAAGGCCTATGCTTTGGTGATGGTAGTAAAGATTTTTAGGAAATATCTGGTTGGTGCAACAATTGTTGATATGCTCCCATTGTTGTAGTCAATGACATATTTACACAATAGGAAGTTATAGGTAGAAGATGTAGGTGGATTGATAGAGTGCAGGAATTCAAAATTGATATTCAAATAACTAAATTGGTCTGGGGACAAGGATTGGCCAAATTGATGGAAAAAAGGAATTTAGAAGCCAATCAAGTGAACAGTGATGATTTTGTAGATGTATCTCCTATTTGTGACATGCAAAATTCTGGATGGTACAAACATATTGTATTTATTTACAAAATATGTCATGACCTGAAGGGATGGTTGATAACTAGAAGAGAACATTAAAACTACTATCTATAAAGTATGTTATTATTGAAAATTAATTATGGTGGAGAAACATGCATGGAATGTTGTTAAAATGTGTCAATGGTGAACAAGATTTGGAGATTCTAATTGAGATGAACTATGTAGTTTGTGGTGGCCACTATATGGCCAAAGCTACTGCACACAAATTTTTAAAAGTAGGGTTTTGGTGGCTTACACTGTTCAAAGATGCACAAAAATTAGTGAGGACATGGGATGCAATGCCAAATATTCTTAGGAAAACTGAAATTTATAGGGAACTTTCCCCTTAGACCAATAATAGTGCAAACACATTTCTAGCAATGGGAGATATATTTTATTGGTGAAATTGCAGAAAGGTCTAGTGGTGGACACTCCTAGATTTTGGTAGCCATGGAATACTTTACCAAATGGGTCAATGCCATTACTACCATGAAGGCTACAAGAAAATTGGTTATGGAGTTCTTAATGAAACATATTCTGACCAAGTTTGGTGTACCTAAGATAATAGTATCTGATAATGCAATGTGTTTCAAGTCAGAAGAGTTTACTGATTTTTGCATAATATGGAATATTAGTTGCATATTCATCACCTTATAACCCACAAGGAAATGGACAAGTAGAGTCCAATAATAAGAGCTTGATAAAAATCATCAAAAGGGTGATTGAAAAGAATAAGAAGGCATGGGACTCAAATTTAAAACAAGCCCTTTGAGTTTATAGAGTTACCAATAAGAAAGCAATGGGGAAATATTCATATGACTTTGTTTATAGTCTTGAGGCTAGGATGCCAACCAAAAACCTACTGTAGGTATATAAGTTTATCCAAAAATATGAAGGTGATATTCTAGATGATATGTAGTTGTAGATCAATGCCTTGGTAAAACTAGATGAAACAAGCAAAGAAGCATAGCAGGGAAATATAAAGATGCAATCGTAGGTGAAAATATTATTTGAAAAAAAATATTCTTTCAAAAATTTTGAAGTTGGAAGCATGGGGTTATGTGGAATGCCATACCTCAAGACAAAGGGAAGCATGGGAAATTTGATGCTCTATGGTTGGACCCTTATCTAATTAGCAACACCCATGGAGAGGATTCTTACTACTTGCAGAATTTGACTTGCAAACTTTTATAATTTCCAATACATGGACAATTCCTAAAGACATACTTCACTTGAGGTATAATTTTTCTATGTACATTACATTTTATGTATAGTTTGTGCATATGGTTTGGTCTACTTCTGGTTGTGTCTTGCTTTGGTTTACTCACCTTGTTTGGGCATCCCTGGGTTTTAGTTTTTTCTATCTATTCTAGTCTAGTCAACTTAACCGAAAGATTCATGGAATCTCACTTTGTTCATGGTGAATAAACTTCCCTAATTGGAGCCAATAATGGGACTTTTAAAAATCTATGTGGTTCCTTGTAATGATTTTCAATTTTTTGAAATTTTCAATGACTTTCTAATAGCTAGGGTTTCTTTTCCATGTGTTTAAGGTTCACCCAAGGGCTAAAACCCTCTTAAAACCCTAACTATGTAAAAACCTTGGTCATTTATTATGTTCACTCATTGAATTGGAATTTCCTATTCTTGGTTCCTTGAGCTGAAACTTAAGTCATTGAAGTCATGTTTTCATTGGCCCCAATGTTCTTGTCTTGCCAATAATTTCCTTTTAAAAATATTTGATCAAATATTAGGTCTCTTGGGTCATTAAATTTTTATACATAATGTTAAAATTTATGTCCTAGGTCTGATATAAATCTTAAGTATTAAGTCTTATGTCGACCTAGCGAGTGGTCCCTGACTTAGGTTGCACCTTTAAGCACATGCTTAAAAAAAATCCTTTAAGTAAGGTGTGGATCAGTCCCACTTGACAAATGTTCATTATTGATTGGTTCCTTCTACCTTACAATGAATAAAGTATTCAAAGGAAATTGAGTGTGGGGAAGTGGGATGACACTATTAGGTCTCAAAAAGGTAGGTTCTGAACCTTAAGAGGGTGTCAGTCTCTTAGTACATTTTTGGATAACAAACGGGGTGAATCTAGTTGATGACCCCTTGCTCTTTAGGCTTTACTAAACCTAGGTAGGTGTACTTAAATGATAAGGAAGATTTGAAGGTTTGAATATGACCTCTAATTTGGGCAATCTACTCACAATGGCATGTGTGTGTGAAGTAGATGAAAAGCTTAATGACTAGTTCCTACTACAGAGGTGTTACAAGAATTGAGTGTATAAGTAAAGTTTGTATAAAATGTTCTAAATTTTACTAATGCCTAATCCTATTGGGTGAATGGAGTCGAGGGGTGGATGATGATGATGGAGATAGATATGTAAGATACGTGGATCTATTTCTTAACTTAACTCTAACTTGTTGGGAACTTGGGATGTTTGTACCTTGTACAAACATGCAGGTTTGTTAGTTATTGTACTCTTCTTTATGAATCCTAGTGTTATTCTCCTAAATTACTATGATATCATGAAAGGATTTTTAATTCTTTATTTGAGGGAAACCAATCAAAATAATCAATTTAAAATAATTTTAATCCCTAGCAAGAAACAATTAAAATGAATTACTTGAAAAGAATTTAATTCACTCTAGCCAGAACCCAATCAAGAAAATCACACAACAAGAAATGTGTCCTAAAAAATTGTATAAATTTGAATAATTGAGGAAAACAACTTTGGAGACAACACAACAACATATAATTGTATAGAAGTGAATTTGCACCCGTTATGCAAATTCCCCTTTTTCCCCTCTCCACTTTAGATAACCAAGTTCAGAGGCTTAATTCCACCTAAGCCTGCTGCTTGCATCCCACTTGGTACCTATTTTGAGCGTCGAAAAAGTTGTTTCTATCGGGGATGCTTGCACAGTGCACAAATTTTTGTGCAACGTGCTTACGTCCCTAGCAGATTCTTATAGCTAAGCCTATAGAGGCATTACACTTCTCATTGGGAGTCAATTTGTAATGCCCTCTTTGGTTGACCAACCCAAATATGGCCATTTATTTCACTCCCTCCTTCAAATTCATTCCTTCAACAAGCATTTCATCCTTTAAGCATTCAATTTATCTTCTAAAATATCTTCACAAGCTTCTTCACACTCTTTTGCATCCACTTCAAGCTTTATATCAGCACCTTTGCACCTCATTGCAGCAATAACTTCACTCCATCACTTTAGTAGATCAAGTTGGGGACAAACACCATTGTAGCAGAGGCTTGAGTACTCTCATTTTCTCCCCCAAGTAGCCTTGAGTGCTCTTGTTGGAGGTGGTAAGATTCCATTTCCTCTCCTCTATCACTTGGTTGAGTAAGCACACTTACTATTTTGTAGTGCTTTAGTGCTCTTTACAATATTGTTTTCTTTATCTCACTTTCTTTTCTATCAGTGGAGGTGGAAACAGGTAAATGGGGGTTTGATTGGGAAAGACCCCTATACAGTCACCAAAAATTTTCCTCTCTCTTTTGTGTAGGTGGATGTGCTTTTAAGGAGCTAGCTGGTGAATGAGTTTCTGTGTGAGATCCTTCTTACCACCTTAACTCTCATATTTTTGCTTTATCACATTACAGAGTATTTCATTTACTTAATCACATTATTTTAGCCATTTAGCAATAGTTAGCTGGGCCTTTAGCTTTTTTTCTTAGGTTTGACCTTGTCTATGTTGTTGTTTGGTCGTACAAACAACACACTTGAGAAATTCCAGTGCGTTATGGTGTCGCCCCAGGACTACACTTTCATCCTCAGGCATAGAGCTTCTTAAGGCATAGTGTTGGACAAGAAAACCAACTCGCCTAGCCCCATTCTATATTTTGTGTCTGTAGTGTGATTGGAGGACTTTATAATCCTCATCATTCTCGTCCTGCATATTCTAACACCTTGTTAAGTTGAGGTAAGTTAGGTCAGCCTTCCGCATATTTTCCCTCCATGACCTAGGGCCTTGCACATGGTGGTCCCCCTCTCTTATATTTTGGTGAACCTGATGTGAACCAACTTCTATTCATTCATTGGTGTTGAGATTTCTCCTATGTACTTTGTGACTATCGTGTTCCTGAGTGTTGTGAAGGTTTATGAGCATCACAACCCAATCCACAACTTTTCGATATATCATCAAGAGAAGTGTACAACACCTCCTGATGGAAAGGATGAAGGTATCTATTAGGTTATCTATAGGCCTTTTCTTTGTTCCTGTCATTGGTCAACTGCATAGGAGCAGTTGTCGAGGAACGAGATGGGATTCATTGAGGAAACTGATCATGTTCCCACTTCCCCTGTGTCTCCTGCACCATTATCAATAGAAAAGCATGAGGTCATTCAAATCCCTGCAGAATATGTCTCCGCCCTTGCTAAAGGAATAGGTTACTTAGAAAATCACTTGGAAAGAAATCCGAAGATGGCTAGAGCTGCTCGGGTTAGCAAATTAAAACATATGATAGGGAAAGATTGAATAGGCATAAAATTTTTGACTAGCCTCCTTGGCCTCAGTGAAGAATGAACTTCTAACAATCCTAGCTTCACACAAGGAGTCACTTTCAAAGAGTGTGAAGGATATTTAGGAGTATCGATGCCTCCCACTTCTCTTTATATGGATAAGGTGGTCCCTTCTACCAGTATCCCTTCTATCTCTGAACAACCCGAAACTATCAAAGTAAATAAGGTCCCCTTAGGCTTTAGCTTCACCCCTCTTGTCACCTCTAGTGGTGGAGGCTTTGGCAAGATGAGTGGTGGGGAATTTGGTAGTGGAGGTGGATTCAATAGTGGAGGAAAAACTAGTGGAGGTGGCTCTGGTGGGGACATGGCGATGGTTCCGGCGGAGGCCCTACTAGCGGCAGTGGCTCTGGTAGTGGTTCTGGCATAAGTCACACCGGTGGTGGTTCTAGAGGTGGCCTTGGCGGTGCTTTTGGGGGAGGTTCCTCTATCCCTTTATCTTCTAATGACCCTATTGTAAACACTCTTCTTTAGAATATGGGTAAGATGCAGATCCAGTTGGCAAGTCTTTCCCAAGCCTCTACCCAACCTATTTTCCAGCCCTTCTTCCAACATAGCCCATTGTTGGTTGTGATCTTAAACACTCCCTTCCCACAAGGAATGGAGATCTCTAAATTTTAAAAGTATGGTGGTAAAGGAGATCCAAAGATGCATGTGTCTTCCCTTAACACCCTCTGCACAGACTTCTTCCATCACAATGTGCTGATGGACAAATTGTTTCCCCGATCTCTCAAGAATACAACGCTTGAGTGGTACTGTTCCTTTCTTGAAAATTCCATTTTCTCGTTTGAACAACTTGTTAATCAATTCCTTAGACAATTTTAGGAAAACATCAAGCCGAAGATGACCTTTTCAAATCTTGTCCAATGTAAACAAGGAGATAACAAAAAAATCACTTATTTCATAGCGTGCTACCAAGTGTTCCTTTCACAAATCTTGTATTAGCTACCTAATTCTGATATGTAGAAGGTATTCATAGGGAACTTACAAAGGCCTTGGCAAGATAAGTTTTCCCTTATGAAATACCTTTCTTTTGCACACTTGTGTGTATCCTTACAAGAGTACCAACATCTAGTTGTTCAATTCAAGGGATCCTCCTCGTGCTCCTATGCTGAGGGAAAGTCCATGGTATCAATGTCTAGAAAAGGTAAGATCGTTACAAATGTAGTAGCTGCTACTGATAAAAATGATCTCAGACATAACCAAAAGTTCACAAAGTTATTAAAATCTTATTCTTTTATCTTGTAGAAGTCATTGAAGGATAAGATCGTAACTTTTCTAAATCCTAAGCCTCTCAAGGAGCCTTACCCTAATTGGTATGATGGAAACACTTATTTTTTTGTACCATTTTTTTAATGGAAATGATATTGAAGATCGCATGTGGCTACATCATGAGATACATGACTGTATCAAGGTCATTACCATTCGCCTCGATGGGAGTAAAAAAAATGCTAACAAATCAGTGGCAAAAGCTAATATTGAACAAAAAATATATACAGACCTATTTTTGTCACATTCTAGTGACATGATTATCGATCCCACTGATTTTATTACTCAACCCAAGGCCTATATTAACATGATCACAGTGAATCCTACTACTCTTATTTCATCCGGTTCATCGGACATAACATTCACATCACAAGATTTTCCCTTAAACAATAAACCCTTTCCCATCTACATTTCCACTCGTATCAATGGTAACATTGTGACAGGAGTCTTGGTAGACCCCATGAGCAGTGTGAATGTTATCACAAAAGAAAAATTAGTATTAAATTCATTACAAAGGGAAGAATATGAAGAAACAAAATCAACCATCTGTACACACGATGGTGTGTCTTAAACTTTACAACCTGATAACTTTGTCCATCCTGGTTGGACACGGGGCTATTGACACAGTTTTCAATGTTATCCTAGAGTCAGACCTATTTAGGCTAAAGCTAGGCATACCTTGGCTAGCTTCCATGAATGGAATTTCCTCCATTATTCACAAGTGTTTAAAATTCTCACATGAAGGTGTCATGCATGTAGTGCATGACACTTGATATTAGCCCTTGGTGTCCCATGGTGGATATCTGTTGGATCAATTTTGGCCCACCCCAGTCGGTCCGCTTCCTTTGAGAATGGACCTACTTTACAAGAATCATGTAAAGTCTAAGACTTGGGAAAATGGACAACCGAAACTAAACCTTTCCATGATAAAACAATCAGTTGCCTCCTCTTCTCGAGAGGAGAAGGAGAAGCCTACATCGACTACTCTCTCTTCCCAAAAGGAAAAGGATAAGTCCACACCAACTCCCTCTCCCTCTCGTAAAGGTAAAGAGAAGGTTTCCTTCTCTAGGACTGCCTCATCCTCTCCCCTTTCTTAAGAAGAGTATTGGATGAGTCAACCCAATGGCTACTTGTTGAGTCTGATGATTCCTCCTTGGTGTAGGCCCAAGCTCAGGATCATGGTTCTTCCTAATGAATACCCCAAACCGTGGTATTACTTATTGGTATGAAGAAGGGTTCTTGAAGGGAATTCGATCTAAGGCCTCCCACCACTCTTTCCCCCAAATCAGTGAATGGGAAGAGGCTCGATACCGAGGCTCTTGAGCTGACTCCCCTCACTGCTTCTCAACCTATTCCTCTTGCTCCCATTAAGGAATCCATTCCTCAGCTAGAAATGGCTATAGTAGACATTCCCATGGTTGAGCAAGAGCCTTCTATTCCTTTGCAACATCCTGCCTCCAACTCATAGTCATAGAAACTACCTTGCGCATGAACACAAGCGTCGGTGAAAGGCTCTTTTAGTTGAGCAGGCCACCTCATAAAGGAAGGAGGATGATATGACTGCCCTAGCTTTAGGGCCTCATGCAGTGTCTTCCTCTCCCCTTCCTTCCACCTATCCTTAGTCTGGTCTCACATTGCTTTCAACTTCCACTATGAGTAAAAATGCACCTAACCCCAAGGGGGTACAAGTGTTCATCACTCCTTTTGTGGAGCCGACTTTGTTGATTTTTTTTCTATATATCTAGGATTTCCCAAAGCCCATGAATATGATTAATACCCTGGTTGTATCCGCGATGGTTCTTTCATCCTCTTCCTTTGCACCTCTAGCCTCGTTTATGGGGAGTTCATCTCCTCTAATGAAGGAAAAAGTGGTGTGTGGTCCTTGTAGTAGTGAAGGATGTAAGAGGATCCCACCTTCTTCACAAGGTGGTCCCATGTTGACTTGTTCTATCCTAGTGATGGAACCTATCTTGGCTTCTCCTGAGTTTGTCACTGCTCCAAAGTCATTTAGCAAGCCTAGTAGTGAATCTCAAAAGCAGTTGACCCCGTCCACTATAACTAAACATAATGCTCCTATGGGGTGCATGTTTGACTCCATGAAAGAAGTCAGCCTTGTCACCGATCTTTGTGAAAACACTAACCTTAGCTCCATAAGAGCTCTATGAAGAAGTCCTTGTAGGGAATTCTTCCTTGGCCCTTGTTGGGAGAGGACCAGATGCTCCTCCTCTTAACATCCCACCAATGTAGGCTCACCCTTCTTCCCCTTATCATGATCTAGAGTGGGAAGTCGATGACCTCTTGGTTGATCAATGTTCGAAGGAGGCCTCTTCTTGATCTCATGTGTGTGTGTGTGTTTTGTGATGTGTTCCCTTGTGATCATACTATGTGATCCTAGATGACCCTTTCCACCCTTGTTGGTGCTTGGATACAGACATTGTTTTTGTGGCACAAACCTTCTTCTATTTTTATCATCATTCTTCCATGTTTGTGCTTAATTTTTGATAAATTGGCGATGATGCAAAGTGTTGGGGGCATTTAGGATTTTGTTCCATGTTGACCCAATTTTTTATTTTTACTTTTTTTTTTTCGTGCATTCTTCCTAATCGGGTTGGGGATTGATGAAATTTCACCTTGCATTGTGGTTACCTATTATTTATATGATCTTGGATAGATCTGACCTTGCTAAACCAGATCGACTTGTGCTCTTTGTTTTTTTTTTTCTCTTTTTTTTTTCTATTTATATTTGTCTCTTATTTTTTTGAGTTGTTCCTCTTATGTGTGACAACATCTTTGTTCAACATTTCAATTTTCAAAAAACGCATTCATTTCCAACGAAGTGAGCATCTTTTGAAAGGATTCTTTGATGAAGGATCAATTTGAGAAAGAGAACATCTACTTTCAAACTATGCATCCCTTGAGTGGACCCCCTCTTCACGACGGGTTCCCAAGGGATCCTTTCAAAAAATTTCCAAACTGTCAATGGTCTACATGACTATCTGCTTACTTTCCTACATGGCCACTTCCTAACTCTGTGGAGTTTGCTTTCCTTGGGTATTCTCCATGTGAGATATCTTGGGGGATAACTCCATAGATGACTGATAGCATGTAGGGTGCTTCCTTTGAGTTTCCTCCATGTGAGAGATATTGGGGGTGGCTCCCCTGTAGGTCTGAGAGACTGTAGGGAACTTTCTTGGGTTTCCTCCATGTGAGAGATCTTGGGGGTTACCTTCCCTACAGAGCTGCAAATCAGTAGGGAACTTGCTTGGATATTCTTCATGTGAGAGATCTTGGAGAATACCTTCCATACAAGACTGAGAGCCTATAGGGTGCTTACATCATGCCATGATCAGTACTCATGCTCGCTAATATTAAAGTGGGGGAAAAATGTATAGGAGTGAATTTTCACCCCTTATGAAAATTCCCCTTTTACCCCTCTCCACTTTAGAAAAAAAAGTTCAAAGGCTTAATTCCACCTAATCCCGTTGCTTGCATCCCTCTTAGTGCCTATTTTGAGCATTAGTAGAGGTGTTTCTATCAGGGATTCCTTAGGAGCATGCAGACATCCACATAGTGTGCTTACGTCCCTGGTAGATTCCTATGGCTGAGCCTACAGAGGCGTTACACTTCTCATTGGAAGTCAATTTGTAATGCCCTCTTTAGCTGACCAACCCGAATATGGCTATTTCTTTCACTCCCTCTTCCAAATTCATTCCTTTAACAAGCATTTCATTCTCTAAGCATTCAATCTATCTTCTACAATCTCTTCACAAGCTTCTACACACTCTTTTGCATCCACTTCAGGCTTTCTATCAGAACATTTGTGGCTCATTGTAGCAATAGCTTCACTCCATCACTTTGGTAGAGCAAGTTGGGCATAAACACCATTACAGTAGAGGCTCGAGTACTCTCATTTTCTCCCCCAAGTAGTCTTGAGTGATCTTGGTGGAGGTGGTAAGCTTCCCTTTCCTCCCCTCTATCACTTGGTTGAGTAAGCACACTTATTGTAGTGCTTTCGTGCTCTTTACAATATTGTTTTCTTTATCTCGCTTTCTTGGTTGTCCGTGGAGGTGGAAACAACTCAATGGGGGTCTGACTGAGACAGTCCCCTATATAACCACCCAACATTTTCCCCTCTCTCTTCTGTGTAGGTGGACATGCTTTCGAGGAGCTAGCTGGTGAATGATTTTTTGTGTGAGATCCTTCTTTCCACCTTAACTCTTGTATTTTTTCCTTATCACATTAGAGAGTATTTAATTTACTTAATCATGTTATTTTGGCCCTTCAGCAGTAGTTAGCTAGGTCGTTAGCTTGTTTTCTTAGGTTTGACCTTGTCTCTATTGTTTTCTAGTCATATGGACGACCACGCACTTGAGAGACACCAACACACCGCAATGTCATCCCAGGACCGTGCTTCCATCCTCAGGAAGAGAGCTTCTTGAGGTGTAGTTTTGGACATGAAAACTAGATTGCCTACCCCCATTCTATATTTCAAGTCTATAGAGAAATTGAAGGACCTTATAGTCCTCATCATTCTCATCCTGCATATCCTAACACCCTATTAAGCTAAGTTAGGGAATCTTTCCACATCTTGGCCGTTCGTGACTTGGGGCCTTGCATGTGGTGGTCCCCCTCTGTTACAATAAGAGTGAATATTAACACAATAGTTGAACACTAGAAGTAAATCACTGATTACAAATAGTCTTCTCCATTATATTGCTTCAAAAGATATATATTAATAGAAGAAGTTTCTGAAGTATGTAAATTGATGAGTTGAATATGCTAATAGATGAACCTGTCCACTACTACTGATGATTATGGTAATGATTTTTGATTCAAAACTGGGCCTTGGTTTCCCTTTTTATATGTGAAACAACAAGCTACAGTCCCATTCACAAAAGGTTACATCATTTGATAACTAAAGGATCAAACTTGACTAACATAAACATAGAAACTTAGTAATTCGTAAGTAGATGCACCATGATCTATTAGTCTCCAACAACTTCTTGTGATCATTAAAGACCTGTTCAAGGATCATGCTCCATGATAATGCACCTGTGGCTGCACAACATTGTTATCCTGTCACTCCTTACTTGACCCATTCGATGACTAAATTAATTTTTGACATAAGGTATGTGCAGGATCATCATGGAAAAAACAGGTCCTTAAGTGGCAAAAAACTTAGAAAAAACAGAGTTAGGAAACTTGACGTTAAAATTTGAATAAGCCATCTATATTATTTCAAAAATATGTAAGAATAGAATATGTAGCAAATTGAATTTAGTTTCTAAACTACTAGGTTTGTTTGAAAAAAAAATCTATTTGGTGAAAATTTAAAATTTCAATACAATGGTACTTAAATTTCAAGGAAAAAATAAGAAGTAGGTGTTTGTCTGACCACCCTAACCACAATAAAATGATAATATTTTTTTATAATATTTTAGATATAAGTAGAGGACTCATGCCCCGATGTGATGCATATTCTATTGTAATTTTTTTCCATGTAAAAAATTAATTATGATTTTTTTATTACAAATTTAAAAAAAATATAAAAACGCGTATGTCTGACCACCTTAACTTGGTCAAAACTTCATGAAATTCAAATTTTCCTTTTTCAATCCTATAGTATGCAAAGCATAGAATTTGATGCATGTTTTGGATTCAAAATATGTGATACCGTTTGAAAGTTTAGGATGTTTTTCAATCAACCTATCAATCAGGACTTTAGTCATAATTTGAATAGAAAATGAATAAGAATTACTTATTAAATTCAAAGTAAAGCATAATTTACATCATTGGAAAGATGATAATATCCTTTAAAAACCCTTTTTGTTTCATCAATTTTGGGTAAAAAAATATTCGTCAGCCACATACCCATCATATTGCCACTTTTTGGCCCATCATGATCCTGCACATACCCCACATGCTCGATATATCTTGTCTTTGCATAAGTGTTTTCATTTTTTATGATGTATTTCATTGCATATTAAAGTTCAAAGATTCATCCTAGTTGCAGATGCATTTTTTTTAGCACCTCATCTTCATCATTAACCTCATCAAGATCCATCGGTAGATACTAAGCTATCTCATCCTTACATACATCTTGGTCTTTTAAGTTTGTTTCTGCAAAGACATTTGTTAGATCCATACTTAGTGACTAACTAAAGTCACTCAATTCTTGCATTAGTATGTTATGGAAGCTATCATGTGTGTTCATAAGCTCTTGATATTCTTGAAGTACACTTTTTTTATCACCTTTCTTTGCCTTTATTTGTATTTCTACCTCCTTCATTTTGTCACATAACCTATTGTGTTCTTGTAAAGTTGCATATGTCCTATCATGGATAACCTAGACCTTATAAACAACTTTAATCATATCATCAAACCTCTTACACACTAGTTTTGATTCCATTTCAAATACATTAGTGTTTAGTTCTCTCTTTAGTTCTTCTTGTGGTTTCTGGATTATTTCATATTTGTGCTTCTAATAAGTGGTCTCAAACATTGCTTCAAGCACTTTCCTTTCACATTTAATCAATGGTGAATAAGGTCCCGAGGAGGAAGGTAATCTATCTCTTTTATTGAACACATCTTGCTTCAACCTCTCATTTTTTTCAATCAATCCCTTATTATCTCTAACTAATTTCCAAATCTGAAATTTTCTAAACTTAGCCACATTTACATTTATTTCAGTAGTCTCAATATGGTTTGTATCCCCTACTCTCTATACTAGAAGGTGACTAAATACCTGATCATGATCATTGATAAGGCTAGGCCTTTTGCCTAGTGGCTAAAGGACCCAAATATGCAAAGTAATGTTGTTAGAATTAACCCTAATCCAATGTATATCTTATTAGTGGATTTATCTGTCAATTGCAAGGTTTTATTCTCACTTCTTAGGAAACTATCAAACACTATGGTTGAGTTGATGTACCACCCTAGAAGAAGCATGACTCCAGCTTCTTGTAGCAGTGATCTCCCTCTTTTAGGAATAATATTGTCCATTTCCTTATCAACCTTATACTAGATTTATTTTAAGGCATTCATTTATTGCTCAAGGTTGATTTGTTTTAACTTTTCTCTTATCAATCTTCCTTTGTACTCATAAATGAAGTCCGTAAACTTAGATGTTTGAACAAATGTATCATCTACAATGAATTCCTAGCACGATGTCTTACATCATTAGATAATTCATCAAAGGATTCAAAGGTAATCACATTTCTTTGGTGATACTTTATACTGGGGGATAGTAGGAATGGTGATCTATGCAATCTCATTTTCTTCCTCAATGCCATCCTCAATAATAGTATCAACTGAGAAGCTAACCTCTAGAGTATGTTGTGGTGATAAATGACTTAGAGGTACTATATTTTCTGCTTGTTTCATAGAACTAGTATCTCTTCTTCTTTCAAAAGCTATGAGAGGTACATCCTTAGTCAATTCTTCTTCATATATGATCAATTGCTCAACCCTTTCCATAGAACCTTTTATTTCATGAAAAGCTTCTGTATATAATGGATTATTTCTTTTCCTCCATGCCTCTTCCATAATTATTCTATTGTATGCAACCTTCCTCATCATTACTCAAGTTTCATCATAATTTCTAATCAATCCCCCAGTATGTTGTGGTGATAAATAATTAATCAAGTTTCATCATAATTTCTAATCAAGCTTCTATATTTAATGGATTATTTATTTTCCTCCATGCCTCTTCCATAATTATTCTATTGTATGCAGCCTTCCTCATCATTACTCAAGTTTCATAATAATTTCTAATCAATCCTCATTCCTCAGTTAATTGCTCAACCCTTTTCATAGAACCTTTTATTTCATGAAAAGCTTTTGTATATAATGGATTGTTTCTTTTCCTCCATGCCTCTTCCATAATTATTCTATTGTATGTAGCCTTCCTCATCATTACTCGAGTTTCATCATAATTTCTAATCAATCCCCCAGTATGTTGTGGTGATAAATGACTTAGAGGTACTATATTTTATGCTTGTTTCATAGAACTAGTATCTCTTCTTCTTTCAAAAGCTATGAGAGGTACATCCTTAGTCAATTCTTCTTCATATATGATCAATTGCTCAACCCTTTCCATAGAACCTTTTATTTCATGAAAAGCTTCTGTATATAATGGATTATTTATTTTCCTCCATGCTTCTTCCATAATTATTCTATTGTATGCAGCCTTCCTCATCATTACTTGAGTTTCATCATAATTTCTAATGACAACATCAACAAAGAATTTATGTTCATATCTTTTTCGTTTCTATGAGATCTTGACATCATGAATAAAGTACTTAGGTTCAAATTTCTCCCTCTTATTTCCTAATGGAATGCCATAATAATATATTTTTCTGCTAATTGATTCATACCCTTTATCAATAATAATGGTAAAGTCACCAAAACATAAGGTAGAGGCAATGAGAGATTTACTTCCATAACTTTTGAGGTGCATGAAGTCTAAAAAGGCCAATTGCCTCACAATCTCTAGATATGCAACCCTATCTAGTATAGTCTTAGGCAGAAAAAATGGAGGTTCCTTGAATCCATATACTCTTATCACAGTACAATCTTCAAATGGATAGTATTCCCCCCAAGTGTGGCTTATCTTTCCCTTAGGTTTTTTCTTCTTTGGTCTAAGGAATATCTATATCTCTAGAGACAAATTATAATTGCATCTATGGCCAAGCATCTTATACAAGGGTTTCACAAAATATTCTTTAAAGTATAAGTAGTGGGATCTCCCATATCTACTATTCCATATGGAAAACCACATCTAAACTGGTCACATATTCTCATCGCTATCTAAATCTTTAATTCTTAACTCTTCTCCCCACATTCCCATTGCATATCCTTCATATAATATCATATCCATGAGTAGAGAGTATTGCTTGAACTTGATGGCATTAGTGTTATTCTTAATGGCAGTAAGCAGGATATTAATGACCTCAGACAAGTATTTTGCATAATCATAAGGCCTAGCATCTTGGATTTGAATATTTTTTGCTAAGACCATGGGAGCTATGGCCATCACAATGGGAAAATAAATTCCTAGGACTTATCTAGATGAATAATAAGTATACTAATAGTATTCTTCAAATGAATCCACATGAAATTGGGGTCTCTCATCACTAGAGAATCTTCTAAGTTTGTTTCCTGGGCCCTTGGATCTATGAAAAGGTAATTTCCATCTATTATAGCTTATATCCATGCTCCAATATTCTTCCAAAAGATATCTTATTATCAATTTTGTTTTCATGGAGGTATCTAGTTGGAAAACCATGGAGATGCAATCTCATGTTATGATGATAAATTGAAAACCATTATGGGAATAGATTCCCCTCATTTTAGGGTTGTAGTTTTTATCGACTACCTTGACCAATTCCACATTGATAAACACATTAGGAATCATAAGCTTTTTCAATTTCATGTTCCATGGGTTGGAGATAGGTCTATGTCTGTAGTTCTTTCTATAGTGATATATGAACAAATCATAGCCTCTCTACAGAGTCCACACATCTCTGAGATTCTTATGTTTATCTTCCAATTTTTCACATGAAGGATTTAATTGTGTTGTTCTCCTAGACTTTGGTCTAGACCTAGGACAATGCTCTATCAAGTATTGATTTAATGGGCTAGCCTCTATTTTTTTCCTTTTTACTTTTGGTTTTTCTAGGGTTCTTTCCATCTCAAAACCCTATTTGCATAGTACTTCAAGTGAAATTTTATAGAATATGTTCAACTGAGCTAAGAACACTTGACCTAATTTCATGGTCTCTGAGCTGCTTGTTGTTATCCAACTCCACCTCCTCAATTTTCAACCACTATTCTCAATGATTTTTATTTCTCAAGAGTTAGATATATCGAGATTTGGCTCACTCAAACCAATTTTGTTTCATAAATGATGCTCGCGCCACCTTTCTAATCAATTGTAATATTAATGGCAGTTGTCTCTTTGATGACCTAATTAGTCATGTCAACTGGGTGAGAAATTATTTCATAATGTCGAAGAGACCTTGATTAGATTGTAAAAGATATCCTTTCCTTTCTTTGATATGTCTTTGATCCCTTCTTCAAAATGTTGAAGAGACATTTGAGTTTTTTTCTTCAATCCCACAAAGTCTCTTTGATAGTTGTACTTGGATTTTTTCCTTCTTTGTACTCTAATACCATATTTTTTATGAGACTACTGATCATTTCCTTCTGATGAGCTTATGTCTCCTTGACATACCTATGTTCTTCCTTTTAACAATGTTTTTTGAAATAACCCCTTTTGCATCTTCTTAAATTGGGTTTTTTCTCTTATATGCATTTTTCCTTTTTGAAGTGTTAAAGAAACTTGTGATTTCCTCTCTTTGATATCTCATAGTCTCTTCAACAGTGTATGCTTGTAGCTGAGTTTTTGTTGTTAAAAAATCAAAGAGACTTTTATCAATTTTCGTTCGATTCCCTTTTGTCTCTTTGACATCTTGTTCCTACTTTCTCTTGTAGTGTCGAAGAGAATTCCTCATTCCCCAGTCAAACACATTGATGTCTCTTCGAGATTGTTATTGTACTCACAATATTCTCTTGATGTTCAAGAGATATTTTTCTATTTTCTGAATGCAACATGATCTTGTATCTTGAGAGTATCAAAATTAATGTATCTTATTGGAGAGACAAGTTAACTTTTCACTCTGAAGTATCCAAGTTTTCTCGATATATTCCTCTTTGGGTTGTTAGAGATACATTCAAGTAAGTCACTTCAAAACATGAGGGTCTCATCGACCTATTCATCGACTCTTTATTGACTTTTTCGTTGAGACTATGGTGAATCTTTCTTCGATATGGTATTGTCTTGGTGACATAACTTATGTTTTCGAGGAAGTACCTTAAAAGGGGAATTATCTCAAAGTGATAGTTAGATAATTTATTTAATTTACCAAGGTAGGCTTAAGAGCTATATACATTAGGAAAATTTTATGTTTTATGTCAACTATAGTAAAAAATCAAGGGTAATGTGACTTATGGTGGAAAAAATGAAGGCACATGAAAACCAAGGTGGATTTTTTAGCTTCAACAGTGGCTCCAATGGGGATGAATGAAAATGAGGTCATTGCAAGAATATAGAAGTGATCTCTAGGAAGCATAACATGGGTTAATGTGATTAAATAGGATGGGGAGGGTAGGGAAACCTAAAAATACTATGCATGGAAGATCATATTTTAAGAAAAGAAGTGTTTCAAGATTTTTCCATGCACTAGAAATTCCTAATCTTCTCCTATCATATTTTGAAGGTAGTAAGAATCTTCACCACCTTTACTTGTAATAACAAATGGTCCTATTGAAAGGGATTCAAATTTTCCATGTTTCCCTTTGTCTTGGCATCTAAAATTCCACAATAGAACCATATCATTTACTTCAAAGTTTCTATATTTTTCCATTTTTTCAAGCAAGTAGATTTGTGACTACATTTTTGTGTTACACTCTTGGGCCAAGTTTCTAACTTCATCCAAATCTACTAACCACTCCATTCTATCTTTCATGGGTTTAGGAATATCCATGTCTTCCTAGAGTACAAACCTATATACTCATAAAAGGTTCTACATGGGCGTCCTTGCTTGCACCCATTAACTAATTCAAAATGTGATCTGCTAGTTGATTTTTTTACTGCAATTCTATCTGCCCAAACGGCCAGCCTTAATTTAGAGTCCCAAGTCTTTTTATTATTCTTCAACATCCTTTTAATGATTTTTAGGATACTCTTGTTGTTGGATTCAACTTGACCATTTGCTTGTAGAGGCTATGGAGATGCATGCAAAATCGTTATTCCATATGTCTCAAAAAACCTTTTGAATTCTTCTCATCTAAAGAACATACCATTTTTTTGTGGCTTTCCTTACACGTGTTCCAAATTAAGTGATAATGTTTTCTATTAGAAAATTTATCACAACCTTGCTAGTGGCTTGCTTTGTGGGGATGAATTCTATCCATTTTGTAAAATAATCAGTTGCCACCAAAATCCACTTATGGCCTCCACTAGACTTCTCTAGTACCTCTCCAATGAAATCAATCCCCCATTGATGAAATGGAGCTTCAACTTGCATTGGTCTAAGTGGTAGTGCTCCTTGATACTTCATTTTTCTAGAAAACCTTTGACAAGCCTCACACTTTCATACATATGTAAAAGAGTCATTGAAGACCCTATTCCAGTAGTATCTAGCCCTTAGGATTTTGTGGGAAGTGGTATTGGCTGAAAAATGTCCTCCAGAGACTCCTTCATGCATATCCTTCAGCACATGATTTTCTTGTGATTCATCTAATCATAATAACAACACTCCATTTATGTTTTTCTAGTATAAGTCTCCATCCATAAAGACATACTTTAAGGCATGCAATTTTAGGGTTCATTTTTTGTTTTCATTCAATTCTTTAGGATTTTTTTTAGATAATACATTATATTAGTGTACCATGGGGTGTGCCCAATGCTGGTGATTATACCTTCCTCTTCCCCTATGTTACAAATTTGAGATGCTTCAAGATTTGATTTAGTCATGAGCTTATCCAACCCTTGTCCTCTTACCAATTTAGTGATTTAGATTTAAATATTGAACTATTGAATTTTGTTAATCCATCTACACATCCTCATAACTTTAGTTTTCATAAATACATCCTTAACTAGAGCATTAGGAACATATGCAATTATCTTAGCACCTACCAAATAAGGTCTGAAGGATTTTACAACTTTCACAAATGCATACAACTATTTTTCTATAATGTCCTACTTTAATTCTGCTCCTTGAATGGATTTGCTGAAGAATGATATTTGTTGCTCATACCATTCATCATTTTTCTACATCACTATTGCAACTGTGTGGTAAGATGTGAATGATAAAATCTAAAATGGTTTACTAAACTCGGGTGATTTTAACATTGGGTCCTTCTTGATTTCTCTTTTCATAGATATGAATGCATCAATCACTTCTATTTTCTAATCAATCTTGGCTCCTTCACCATTTTTTAAATAGGTTTGACAATCTCATCAAAATTTGATATAAATATCCTTACAAAATTTATCTACCCAAAGAAATACTAAATGGCTTTCACTGTCTTTAGGATAGGAATCTTGTCTATAGGCTCTACTCTCTCTGCATCAATTCTTACTCCATATTTGGATACTATGCAGCCCAACAATTTTCCTTTAGTTACAACAAAATGGAACTTTTTAGTGTTTAAGGAAAATACAATACTCTAGGGCTTCAAGGAAAATATTTTCTAGATGATCAATGTGGTCTTTTTCTTTCTTAGAGTATGTTATGAGATCATCTTGATATACCACGATTGTTGTATTAATTAGGTCTGCAAAGGGAACATCCATAGCTCTTTGAAAAGTGGCACTAGCATTTGTGAGGCCAAATGGCATCCTTACATATACGTATGTTCCCGAAGGTGTAGTAAACACAGTTTTATACTATTTTTATTCTTTTACTTTCACCTAGTTGTACCCCAAAAAACCATCCATCATGGATAATAACTCGCATCATGTTACCCTTTGCAGCATAGCTTCCATGTTTGGGAGAGGATAATTGTCTTTAAGGGGGAGACATTCAAATTTTGAAAATCTACACACAACCTTATGTCTCCATTATTTTTTCTAATAGGCACCAAATTGGAAACCCAAGTAGAATTCCTAATGGGTTTAATGATACCTCCTTCTCTAAGTTTCATGAGTTCTTCATGCATCTTGGGTTCTAGAGTAGGATTTATAGGCCTTTATTTGTGTCTGAAGGGTTTTGCATCAGGCTTCAATGGAATTTCATGTTAAAATAGATCTTCTCTATATGCTTTAAGGTCATCATATGACCATGCAAAAACATGCTTATATTTTCTCAACAGTGTGATCAACATCTTTCTAATTGTAGGGCTTATCTTTTTTCCAATTTACACTTTTTTTGGAGCCAATTTAGTTCCAAGATTAATTTATTCAATATCTTCCATTCTCATTGGTGTTTGCTTCATAATTTCTCAGTCACTCCCATCAAACACCCTTTCTAATGCTACCAATCCTTTATGAATCTTATTTGTTTTGAGCTACACTACTTCTTGGCCAAACATAGTTTGTTTATTATCCACTTCTTCAACAAATGCATTGAAATAAATTTCTTGAGCCTCATACTAATCAATACAATGTAAGAACATAATTATATCTATTTCATCATTGAAGACTTTCCAATTATAAATATTGTCAAGAATTGCAAGTCTAGTCTTTAGCTCCACTTGTGAGATACCTGTTAAGGTAATTTCATCCCTTTTTAAGGCCACATTTTCCAAGAAGTTGGCCATTAAGATTTTTGATCTATCCACCCAATCAATGGAGAAGGCATCAAAGAGTTCTATAGTATCCCACACTACATGTTTTTATTGCTTCAATATTTTGTTTTTTGTAGAATACTTTGACCTTTATTGTGAAACAACCAATTTTGAATCTCAAAAAATGGTTAACACTTTGATCCCATGCTTTGTGGAAATGTTTAAACCTAGTAATAATTCCTTGTACTTTGTTATGTTATTTGCACATTCAAATGCCAACCAATATGAGTACTTAAATGTTGTGCCATTTGGTGAAACAAAAATAATCGCAGCTCCATTCCCCTTTCTATTGTAAGCTCCATAAAAATACATCTTCCATATGTCTTGTTCATTTTGAGAAACATCTCTAGAAATTGGATTTGTGTTTAGCAATTTAGGGTTTGAATGCTCAATTCTAAAACTCCCAAGGTCCACATCACAAAATCAATTCATTTTATTAGGTTCAAAGAGCTCAATGACATGCTCTGATCTAGGTTCTCTATACAACTTGAATTCCCTTCCATTCACAAGTATTGTGGCATAAGATAAATCAAGATGGACATTTCCACCTACTACTACAATCCATTTCCTAGATAATAACATTCCATAGTAAGGGGAGTATCCACCACAATGATGTATGTTCTATATGTCACCTTAGGGTACAATGCTAATTTCAATTCCACATCCCATATCACTCAAATGATTGGGACTGATCTGTTATCCATGGCGTAACACTTTCTATGGATATAAGTTTCCTAGAGCTCCCTTTGGGTTATTTTTATTTTTTTCTAAGTACTAGCCCTCACCCCATCTATTTGAACATCATTGGGCTCCTTTTTGAAGTAATTCATCCACTGCTGCGACATGTTCACTAGGCACTCTTCATAGGGATTTCTTCCTTTTCTCTTCTACCGACCCCCAACATGCTTCCATGTGTCAACACCGTAGGAACTTCAATATTGCTTCCCTTCAATTTTCAACTGGTCCCCATCCGCATGCCACATGGCATCTATCTGCATTCACTTTTGGATGGACCCCATGGTTGGCACTAACAATGAAGACTTCTCCACGTGTCTTCCCCACACAAGTTTTGATTGCAAGGAGGGAGGAATGAACCACAAGCTTCGACCTGTGGCCACGTGTCTCCTCTATAGGGATTATATCAAATGGAAGGAATGAGTAATGAGCCCCACCAGATTGCCACGTTTTCTAACTGCCTTTGTGAGTAGGTGACACATGTTGAAATGATGTTCTGTTGGGACCACCACCACTATTCGTAGGGGATGCATCTGACTTGAGGATGACTACGTTCTATGGCTCAAATATTTTTCTATTACAATGGCAAAGTGAAATCATTGCTCTAGGCATCATCAGTCATGATGGGGAATCTTTTCTATTATTGACCCACTAGGCAGTGGAATTTTTATCTATATATACTGCTTCTTCCTTCCGAAAAGGAGTTTAGAAGATACAAAAAAATTATGAAAGACACCAGGCCTTTTGTACTATTTTAGATTATTGTATGAGACTCACAGAATATGCCATTGTTTAGCCTTTCTATTTTCTTAAGCTATTTTACAAAACATTATACTGTGTTCTTATTATACTAAGTTGTTTATTTTATAAACTTCTATGATTTCAATATAAGTTTGTTGGTTTAGAACATGTCTTTGACTCTTCTTTTGAATAAATGCATATGGAAATTATTTTATGTTATTGGATAAATCATTCAGGTTTTCATCTTTGATTTATGTTATTTTTGAACTTAGCAGATTGTTGATCAGGCCCTTAAATCACATCCCAAAAGATAGATTCATCGTGCCTATATCTACATCTTGGCGCATCACCTTAGTTAGATATTTATTTTTTATATCTCCTTCATTTTCCCACTCCAAAATCCCAAATACAAAAGAAACCAACTTCTTTAAAAATCCATAGGTCACTTAGTTTAGTGCAATTGGTCCCCCCATTAACTAAGTTTTCCATAAGGCTGTTACCTTGTCAATTTTTGGCATCAAATTTATTTTTTCTAGCACGCCAAGTGGGACTACTTAAATGTACCTAAATCTAAAGAGGGTGCATGAGCCATCAGTGTGTTACTAGATCCAAACAATGAACAAACCTGGTTTGTTAGTGCCACCACTAGGAATAGTACAAGTTGAAACCCATATAGTGAAAATTTCGCCCCTCTGTTAGCCATGTTTCCAATCGCTAATAAGAATTATGTGGCATGGGATGCCAAAAGTCCCCTTGTAGCACCAGTAGCACCTGTCGTTTGGGATCCTATCCCTATCTCTACTTTAAAAGATATACCTAAATTCATTGGGGATGTATCAAGAACACCATCCAAACATCTGCAAGATGTGGCAGACATGTGTTTGGTGCATGGGGTTACCAACCAAAATATAGCGGTAAGGCTACTCATAGCCTCTTTTAGGGGTAAAACACTAGATTGGTATCACACTTTGCAAGCGAACATTATCTATACCTAGGATCAACTCAGAGATCCTTTCTATGAAAGATTCTTGAATGATGGAGACAAGTCTTTGCAATATCATCAGCTATTAATCATAAAGTGAGCTTCATATGAAGCTATGACTAACTTCAATTCTTGGTTCCATATAACTTGGTAGAGAATTTAGGATGCTATCTAGCTACTAGCTAAGTTGGAATTCATGTTCTACTTAAAATCCATCAACTCTGACATCTCAATGATGATTCATTCCCTTGGTGGAACCACTCTACTGGATGCATACAACGTCATAGTCAAGGTAGAGAACAATTTGATAGATGTCAAGAAGTTGCCGCCTCGGCCCATTATGCCTATATTTCTTGAAATATTAGTTCCCACCCAAGAGATGCCATCTACCAGTGCGTCTGCTCCTCCCCATTCTATGTATACATATCTGAGCACACCATAGAACATCACTTCCACATCTTGCTATTCAAAGGATGAGATGAGAAAACTCAAGGAACTGTTGTGAAACATTTCCAATGAGATAGCCACCATCAAGAAGAACTAGTCTATTCCTATGAAGCCAACCTGTGAAAATTATCGAGGTGGAAGAACTTCCTACTAGCAAAATCAATTCCAAGGACGCTTGCACACAAATCCATAGGTGCAAACAACTAATTAGATAGTTCTTGTACCTACCCCGCTACAAAATTCCCACCCAAGCTTGAGCAGAGAATTGATAGTGGGGAAAAACAATCTTACCAATGACACTAATCCTTGGTACTTTCCCTATGGAAATGCACATATACCCTGAAATTTCCCTCGCATAAACTTACGACAAAAAGTGGTAGAACAATGCAGCTAAGGCACGGCGTCGAACCATGGAGGTTATGTATATGCCTCTCCAAAAATGGAAAACATGGTACTCACCATGCAAATGCAAGGAATGTCCCTAAAGCAAGAAATAGATATTGCTCCCAATCATACACTCTTCTCATGGATGGAAGAAGAAGAATCGATGTTCACAAATGATGCATCCATATCAAAAGCCCTGCAAGTGCAGTCTAATTACAACACTCACTCGAAGAGGAGATTCATAGGTGAACCAAATGTCCTACAACCAGTCAATCCACAACTCGAAAGTGCCTTCAACCAGACTCCTAGCACCTATGTAATCTCACAACAACTTTAGCTGTGAAGGGAAATTTTTATAGTCAGAGCTAAGTAGTAGAAGCCCACAAATCCACCACCATTTAATGTGGTGGAACAATTTAAAAAATCATTTGGTAATGTGTCCCTTTGGAATATCTTAGCTATTCTAGAGTAGAAGACATTACTGTAGAAGGCCCTTCAGGAAGATCCAATCATTAAGCCAAGAATGTAGTCACTTGAGGGAAAATTCGTTGACCCATCACCTCCTGCCAAAGTTCTCACCAACAGTGTGGAGGAAGCTTCTACTGAAGTTAAGGATAAGCTAAAACCCAAGCCCTTTTTCCTAACTCTTATTTTGGGTAAAAAACTATTGCATAATTCCATGATTGACTCTAGCACAAGCACCACAGTCATGCCCAAGTAGATAGTTGAAGCCTTAGAACTTAGATATGAACCTTCAAAAAGAGGCATTATACAACTAGATGGGAACATGGTCAAAATAGTAAGTGTCATCAAGGACCTTCCCTTGACTCTATTCTCTTGCCCTAGGATCAAAGTTTCACAAGATACTATGATCATAGACATTCTCCCCATGTTCAGCCTCTACCTATCCTGGGAACTCACTTAAAAAATAGGTGGGTATCTTTCTTTGGATTTGCCACACTTGATCCTTAGGATCAAGCATGGAGCTAAAATGAAGATAATATCTGAACTTCTACATTCAAAACATGTGGCCGATGAAGCCATGATCAACTTTGAGGCTGCCCATACCTCTTTCACCAAAGAGGAAATATATTGCACCGAGTTACTAGAGGATGAAAAAGTGACTAGAGATCAAACTGATCAAGAAGAGGTCCTCTTGAGTGAATTTATAGACACTGATCTTTTTAGCAACTATCATGCTACCGGGCTAGTCACCTATGTCATCTATGATGAAGATCAAGTGCTTTTGAAGGTCACGAAGGAACCCGAGAGTGGCCAAGCCTCGAAGCTATGGATGCTGCACTTTGATGAAGCAAGATGCAATGCTGGCACAAGAGCCAAAATATTTTTGACATCCCCACAAAATTAAAAGATGCTTTGGTCCTTCCACTTCCAGTTTGCTTTTTTGAATAATGAAGTTGAATATGGAGGCCTAGTGCAAGGTCTAATCCTTTCCAAGCAGATGGGCATCAAGCAAATAAAGGTGTTTGGAGATTCCAAACTAGTGGTCAATCAATTCTGAGGGATTTCCATAGCCAAGAATGTCCACATGAGATCCTATAGACAAAGTCTAGGACCTGATCAAGGGTTTTTAATCCTTCAACATTCATACAATGCTGAGAGAGAAAAATACAGAGGCAGGTCACCTGGGAGCAATTGGATCTCAATTTTATCACATTTGTGACTTAATTAATAATAGAAACTCTATACGAGTGATCATCGGACCAAAAATTCCATATAATGATTAGAGTTGGAAAGTATTCGAGAGTGATGAACAAATTGCCTCATTCATCCAACAGTTGGGAGAGTTCACTGAGAAACTCCAACCTAAGATTGTTGAGTCTTATGAAAAACAAATCATTTAGCTAATGTCCAACAAGCTTCCCAAAGGACTAGTCACTCTCGAAAACTTGTTCGATTGTGACGATCTGAGGAATGACAAGAGGAAGTTTGTAGAAAAAAATATTGACTATGCATACCTTTAGGTCAGATATAGAAGGAAACTCGAGGTCGCAAAAGACATATTCCATCATGAAAAGGAGAGGCTCATCCATTTCTGTGAAAAGTGTGAAGGAGTAGTGGTCTGGTCATATGATGACCTCAAGGGATATGATCCTGACATCATCCAACATATGATAGAGCTGACAGAAGGTGTAAAACTAGTCTACTAGAAGCAGAGGCTAATGAATCCTAAGATTCAAGCCTTGATGGTGCAAGAGTTGACAAAGATAATTCAATCCTAGATCATCTTCTCATTTAATCACAACACATGGGTATCCAACCTAGTTCTAGTCTGAAAGAAGAATGGAGATATCCACTTATGTGTTGATTTTCAGGACCTAAACAGAGCATCCCTAAAGGACCACTACCCGTTGCCTTCTATGGAGTCAATCTTTCAAACACTGGTGGGGTCAAATATGTTTTCTTTACTGGATGGATTCTCCGGTTACAACTAGATCTGAGTCAAAGAGGAGGACCGACACAAAATGGCGTTCACTACCAAGTGGGGAACATTTGCATATGCTAAAATTCCTTTCTACCTCTGAAATGTGGAAGCCACTTTCCAATGGGCAATGGATATGGCTTTTAGTGAATTGATCAAGAAGATTATCCTAATCTATTTGGATGATCTGACTATATTCTCTAAATATAAGGACGATCATTTTGATCACCTAGAAATGGTTTTCAAAAAATTCCAAGAGTTTGTGGTATCCCTAAACCCAAAAAAATGTGTTTTTTGAGTGTCGCAAGGAAAATTATTAGGACATGTAGTGTCCAAAGAGAGAATTAGAGAATTGCAATTGATCCTGAGTGGGTAAAGGCAATCAAGGAACTCCCTCTATTGGTCAACAAGAAAGGAGTCTAGTCTTTCTTGGGGAAGGTAAATTTTGTAACCAAATTCATTTAAGATTTTGCATGAATAATTAGACCAATCGCCCTTATGGTGAAAAAGGAACAATTATTCAAATGGACAAAAGAAGTTAGAGAATCCTTTGAGAAGGTTAAGGACACTATTTCTTTAGTTCCTATGCTAGTAAATCTAAACTTGTCGAAGGACTTCATAATGTATGTATTCAGTAAAAAATCTAGCATTGCTACTATTTTAACTCAAAAAGACGATGAAGGAAAGGGAGAACATCTGATAGCATTTCATTCCCGGAGCTTGAAAGATTATGAGATGAATTAAAACTTCATCAAGAGGCAAGAATTTTCCATCATAAAGGGAATCAAAAATTTTTGATACCTCATATCTTGCAACAAGGTGATTGTATATGTCGCACATTCTAGTGTGCGCAGGTACATCATGGAAGGAGAAATCACCAAAAAGAGGTCCAATTGGATCACTAAGATCCTTGAATATGACATTGAGGTCATGCCTACAAAAAATGTCTGAGGAAGAGGACTATGTGAATATTTGGCATGCAACGAGGAAATGATAGGTGAAGAGGAGCAACCAGAGCTGGTCCTAACAAATGAGTCTAACTCCAAAGGTTGTTGGGTAGTGGAAAGAGTGAGATTCATGTGCGTTGAAAGATATTTTCCAGGCCTTCCTTCTCAAAAGAAGATTCTACCGAGTGGAGAATAGAAAATACATACTTATTGAAGGGGTCCTCTTCAAAGGAACTTCAACGGTGTTCTACTACGATGTGTCACCATAGAGAAAGTGAAGAGAATTCTTGATAGTTTCCATAGTAGTCCCAAGGGCGAACACTTCTCTACTAAGACCACCACCATCAAAATCATGTGCGCTGGGTACTTCTGACCTACACTATTCAACGACTCATACTCCTTAGTGAAAGTCTTCAAAGAGTGCCAATTCTTTGCAGGAAGAAGAAAAAATTCTGCAATGCCTCTCAATCTGATAGTGGTTGATGAGCCATTCAAACAATGGGGATTTGATTTTATTGGGGTGATCAATCCTACCTCTAGCATTCAACACAAATGGATCCTCATGGCCATAGATTACTTCACTAGATGGATCGAGGCCATGCCCCCAAAGAATGCAATAGAGGTAGAGATTGTGGACTTCCTTGAGGATCTAGTGATGAGATTAATCCCACCAAAGACCATCCTCTCCAACAACACCAAGGATGTCCTAGGCTCTAAGGTATCTCAATTCACACTCGTGCATGAAATATTCTTGAAAACATCATCAAACTAATACCCACAGGGGAACGGCCTGGCCGAGTTGACTAACAAAAATTTAGTCTAACTCATTAAGAGAATTGGGTTAGAACATTGGAGAGAATGGCATAAGAACCTTTGGGCAATGCTCTGAGTAGTGTTGTTACCTATCTCCATGGAGATTCCCATGCTACAACTACTTAAATCCTTGGAAGTTGAAGAAAATGGGTCCATGGAGGTTTGGTTGGTCGAGTTGTTGGAAGTACAAGAAAAAAGGGGAAGGGCCCTAATAGCCATGTCTAACCAACAATAGGTGGTTCAATGAGAAAGCCTTGGACCAGGGTCTAAAATACAAGACCTAGTATTAAAGTTCAATGAAAGGGCTACGAAGCCTGACCAACATGGAAAATTTGATAGTCTATGGGAAGGCCCTTTCAAAATAATTCAATGCAAGCAACACAATGTGTTTGAATTAGAAAACATGGAGAAGGAAGCATTGGGGATTCTGGTTAATGGATTCCATCTTAAATTTCTCAATTAAATCTTCATTATTATTCCACCAATGTAAATATGTAAGTATTATAATTATTTTTCTTTTGTGTTTTATTGGTCGGTCTTTCCAATTTATCAACAACCCATCAAGCAAGAAGAAAAACCCATATATAGAAAATTGAAATGAACCCATATGTGCAAAATTGAAAAGGTACTCAAGAAATGAAGATAAAGAGAACCCACAATGAAAAATCGTAAGAAGCAAAAGAGACAAGAAGTTGATATAAGCTATATTTTCATTATATATATACTTTAATAAATACATTTTCAAAATGGATTTGATGCCATAGTTTTAAAGTATAGCTATATGGTATGCATTTTATTCATATATATATATATATGGTAAAGGCCTTTTTTTAGGCATATATACAAAAAACAAATTAAGAGAAATTTTCTTTGAAATGGAGAAAGAGGAGTGCATCTTAGGAAGGCAGATTATTCTCAGCAGCAACATCTAGGATAGCTTTGCTGACAATATCAACAAGAGTAGTAGGACCATGATCAGTAGTAGTAGATTCAATAGGACCAATGGCGAGTGGCGGAGGGAACACCACATTCCTGAAGTTGGTATACCAGTCAACACCGTAGAAGAGCACCACATTGTAGCAATGAAGCAGGAAGTGGCGAGCACAAGTTACCCTTTCATGATTCTCTTCATGTGATAGGAGGTGTAACCTGTCAGATCTCAGTTGTGATCATATGGTTTGTCCTTGATGACAAAATCCCTTTCAGTTGACTCTACTTGTTGACAGTTTCAAATTGGTTTCTCATGCTTTATCTTGGTACTGTTTTGTCTATATGGTTTACTTGTCTTGGCATTCAGTGGACAACTTACATTCATAATTTTAATATCTTATGGTACTGATCAGTTTGAGCTTCATACAGTCTCTTGTTATCTTATTTGTACATTGTTTCGGTGACAGAAAAAGAACATTTTGGCGTGAAAATGATAGGGTCTCCCCAATCCATTTTTTCTAATAAACATTTGTGTTTCCTTTCGGCAAGACGTTTCTGATGTCATGTCGATTTTATTTTACATACAGGCAGCTTTCAGTGTGACATTCATGTGTTTTGGCAACAGAGGAAAAGTCTATCGGCAGGAGTTTTACCATCGATCTGAGGTCACAACGAGATTGTTATTTCTCATCGACTGGAGGTTGAATGGGAACACATCGGCAAGAGTTGCGGCATCAATATAATGTCTTAGCGAACTCATCATTTCTCCCCGACCAGCAACAAAGGGTGATCATATCGGCGAGAGGTTTTTCTTCGTTGTAACGTCTTGGCGAGCTTACTTTAGTCTTGCTGACCACTGGTGGGAAAATTGCATATCGGCAGGAGGTTTTAGCTTCGGTGTAAAGTCATAGTGAACCCATTAGGTCTTGCCGACTAAGTCTTATGAGGGGCTTTCGGTGAGAGGTTGGTATTGTCTCAGTGACTCAAAGTGGATAAAGATTTTCGGTATGACATAGTGTTCTCTCCAAGAGGTCTCCCCGACATTGATATGTCTCGGTGATGCATAAAAGAAAAGGAAACATTTCGGTATGACTCATGTGCTCGAAGAAAGGTCTTGGCGAGTTTGAATTCTTATACCGACCGACAACATAAAGGTATACATCTTAGTAAGAGTTAGGGTTTTTGGCATGAGGTCTCGGCGAGTGACCTCTAGTCTTTCCAATGGAACACAAAAGGACTTTGTCAGAATAGGATCTAACTTGTCTCAGTGACACACAATATGGTGAGTGACTTTTGGTATAAAAAAGTATTATCTATATGAGGTCTCTCCAAGAGCGATTTGTCACAGCGACTCATAATGGATAAGGTCTTTCGGTGAAACATAATGAAATCTACATAACGTCTCCCCAACAACAAAATGTCACAGCGACAAATAGAGGGATGACTGACGGCGATAAATTTTCCTTCGGCATAGGTATTGAATTATCTTAGCGAACAGGAATGATCATGTGGGATTTTGGTAAGACACAGGATGCTCTATGAGAAGTCACCCCGACTATGCATTGTCTTAGTGAAGGCAGATGAAGGATACATCTTAGTGAGAGAACTATTTTGGCTCAAAGACCAGAAGAATGGTACATGGCTCTCAGTGTGACATAATGTATTTGTTATGACTTCTCCCTGACTATGATGGGTCATGGTGAAAGCGATAACTAAGGGGAATGACTGGTGATTTAATTGCCTTCGGCATGACTATCTAGATGTCTCGATGAATGACTAACAAACTCTATCACTGTAGCCGACATGTGATTTTTCTAAGTATAGTTGCATGCTGACATCTTTGGTTGGCATTGAATCTCAGGAAAAATATTCTCTGAAGATTTAGAGGTTATGATTTTCTGTTAGTGGGCAGTCATGGTTTTGATGAAAATCTATCAATTACAATTTGAAATCTCCTGATTCAACGCAGAAATTAAAGCTCTTTGGATAGGCGTTACTCTGATTTTTACCATCATCTATAGATCATCATTATTCAGCTTCATATTCTAAAATTAGCAAGAGAGTTTCAGAATCTTGTGAAAATCGCTTTTTGAAGATTTTTTCATGACAGACACACTGGAAAAGATGTATAAAACGCAGTGTTGTGAATACTGAAATGTGGCTGGCCAGTAATTCTGAGAGAAAGTTATTTTGGCCATATCAAGAGATTTATTGGAAAACTCTATAATACAAGAGTTGGATTCTTAGGGTATGAGGTAGATAAGAGTGTTGAGTTTCTTGAGCTTACTAGAAAATAGAGAGATCCTCTGATATTATTATTGTTCTGAAAATAATTTGAGGGGTTGGTGCTCCTTGAAATTGGTGTTTCAAAATGAGGGGTTGGTGCTCCTTGAGATAGATATCTCTAAATGAGGGGTTGGTGCTCCTTGATTTGGTGCTCAAAAATTAGCCTATAAGGTATTGTTAACAGTGGTTTTTGAAGATTAAGCCAATAAGGCAGTTTAGGAGTGGTTTTTCTACCCCAGGAGGGTTTTCCACTCGGAAAATCTTTTGTCTCTTTGTTCTTCTGTGTGCTCACTACTTTTCTATGTTGTTTTTTTAGTTCATAGTTGGGATTATTACTGTTCTTAATTTTGTTTATGAATGATTACATTCAACTCATGAATGCGTTAATCAGAGTAATATTGAGATCAAATCTGAGCTATGTTTTGGCAAATGCAAGATATCTCACTCAAATCATATTTTCATAAGTTGTCTAATAGACTGAGTTAATGTTGTCATATCTTTGTGCTTTCAAAAGTGATTACTCTACTCTTTTGTTGAAAGAAAAGGAAATTAGAATTGAAAATCTTGGTCGAAGTGAAAAATTTTAGACACTGATTCACCCCCCCCTCTCAGTATCTATCCATAAATCCAGCATAACCCACTCAAGAATTGTACCCATGGAACTACTACATCTTCTTCAATATGCTTATGAAGGTCACTCATTGTTGGAATGCCCAGACCATACACAACATTCACCACCAACTCTCCAATGCCACCTAAGTAGAGCTTTATAAATATTTCAAGCGTAAGGCATACGATCATCAACTTGGGAGCCTGGATATCAATCAGAGACGTGACAAAATGAGAAAAGACGTCGAAATTGACTCTATACTTATTTTCATATTTCATGTAATCTTGACCTAACACCCACTTCATGGCTATGATAGCCAATGAATGCTTGTTTTTGGTCATTCTTTTCCAGTGCCTATTGGATATTTCACCTAGGAATGTCATCTGAGACTTGTTGCAAACTATCCTAATCAAAGTATTCATGATGCTAAGCTCTACCCAACCACCTAATGCAAACTCTACTCAACTACCTAAGTCTACCCAACTACCTAAATTCCAATTCTACTCAAATTGCTAAGTGTGATTTTTCTACTATCTTAGGGCCTATTTATAGAAATATGTGAGGTATCTACGAGCCATAAGCTTGATGCTAATTGAGTATCAACTCAAAATTCCCACCAGAATCTAACTTGAATTTCATACCCAATTGTGTCTACCATGTACGAGTTGTTGCATGCGAAATTAATAAGAGACAATTAAGTAGCGCAAATTGGTGGCATTCCCAAGTGATCATCCATACAATCAAGTGTTGATGTGTCATGTTGCAGGTGCTTCTCAAAATCCAATGAGGATCTCATATGCTTTCAAACAATCAATATATCTTTGGCTTAATTATTCTCTTTGAGATATTAATTTCCAAAGCATGTGAAAGCTTAAACCGCCTTCAATTGCTGCCTCAATTTCCAAGGAAATCATGCTACATGACATGATTATCAAATTGTCATTATGAATTCTTATCTTTTCAAAATAGCAAGAAATTCATTTTGCATGAGAAAAGGAGTTGGCGGTACCTACCAAATTAAATGCTAAAAGGTAAGCATTGTCTACCACTCCAAGAAAGAAATCACTAAGTATTGCTTGCGAAAGGCTAATATTGTAAAAGCTTCCTATGTACGCTATCTAGAGAAAAGAGTTTTTTAGCACAAACAGAGCCAAAGTGAATTGCAAAAAATTTGGGTATCATAGAAGTTTATAGTATCTTGAAATGGCTAAAAGTTCTCAGATGGAAGCATAGGTCAAAGCAACCCAAAGATTGTTCAAGACAATGATAGCAACACCAGTTGTCAATATTTTTGAAGACATCTCTTACGCATCACTTAGGATGCTAGAAAAGCTAGAATGGATGCACATGTGATTCATGGACAAGCAAAACAATCATAGGGACTAGAGCCCAATAAAGGAGGAATGGGATAATATTCATGATCTTGTCCTCGCAAAAAACCCTAAGACTCTTAGGGAAGGAGATTTTGAAAGAATGAATGTGGTTGATAACACATGAAAAATGGCATATAAGCTATGGTTTAGTGGTCTTCCACAATATATGTTCCCCTTTGCACAATACTACCCAGAGCTCATTCACGAGGGCATTGAAAATTTCAACCCATATACCAATACCATCGAGGTTTAGGAGCTAAGAGTTAACATCAGTGTAGATGCTATATGGAGCATGCTATGCATCCCTATAAGTCACTCTAAAGTGGACAGAATGGAGTCATTCACTCCAAGAGATAGGTACACCTTTTGGAGAGGTAGAGACAAGGATTTGAACTTTTATAATGTGGAAACACAGAGGCCCCAAGAAGATTACGACAAGCCGCCACAAATTCTAGTTGTGCACAATGCTTTCAAACAAGATATGTAGGATGCACTCTCTATAATGGAGTTTGTTTTCGGCATGGATGAAGAAAAATGGGTGCAGGAATTTCAACTAGGTTTTGGTTTTCAGTTGTTTAGGAAATAGTCCTTGTTCTAGTATGACTTCACAAGAGTCATCTAAGGTGAAGTGATGATCCAAATCAAGGATTACCACATGCAACACAAGTTCAAGTTTCCTTCTTTACTAGCTCATATTTTTTTATACTAGAACCCTGACTTTTTCAATAAAAGGATGCCATTATCTATTTTTAATGAGAAGGGAGACAAAAAGCTAGTTTATGTATGGACTCCCCTCCTTTTCGCAACACATGATTATTACACATTTTCATAATTCTTCTTAGCTTTGATTCTGTGAGACTTAAGGATGGTAGTCTCTATCGACTATCCACTGACCAAATGGAGTGGATGTAGAGCTTCACTCCTAAATGCGACTAGTTCCTCGAGAGGGATTTTACTTTCATTTTCATGTGTAGCTTTCTAGAGGATCCATTCTGTCTCCTAGAGTGCATCGCAGATAGGGTAATGGCCCTTGATATGTTCTAGTAGATGGTGGTTATCGACAATAACTTCTGTGGAGGAAAGGGAAAGAGAGTATTTTTCATATGCCCACTAACCTTCAAGTGGGTGGTAATGGTAAAAAAGTAGTCGCATAAGCTACTTGAAGCAAAAATGGCTCATCTAGGGTTGGTGATGATCTACAACAGATGGCAGTACAACCCTTTCAATGACTTAGGAAACACATTCATCAAAGTAACCCACAACCCCCTGCCTTATTGGGAAAAGTAGCAGAGTGCAATGGAGGAGCATGATGATTTGTTGGTGGACCTAGATTATATTCTTACTGAGGATAGTAGGCTGACATGGCTCAAATTCTACTTTCAATCAGCAAAGTATAATGAGAAGTGTCAAATAGGGGCCACTCTTGACAATGATTTAATGAGGAATTTCAACTAGAGCGAGGAAATGATTAGGGATTTATGGATTTAACGATAAGAGATCTAATGCCTAGATACCCCTTATTAGGGTGTAGAGATGGATGAAAGATTCAATAAATTATGGAATGATGCACATACTAATTCTGATGCAAGTGATGATGAAGATATCGACCTGAAGGAGGCTAAAAATATATAGGGAAGGGAAAGGAGAAGGAAAAAGAAGTACAGACGGCCCCAGTGCTGCAGAAAGAAAAGGTGATGAAGCAACCTAGCAAGATTTCTTAAAATGTGTAGTTCAATATATCGCATTCGGGAGCCTTATTGACACATACCTAGACCACAAAAAGGTCTAGAACAACCAAAAAACAACCATTAGAGGCCATAGATGTGGATGACTCCCCACCTAGCAAAAGGCAATGCAAGGATATAACTGAAGAAGAGGGTTTGCAAGAGCCCGCAACAAGCCAAGGGCTTGCAATGAGCACTAAGCCAAGAATTGCAATCATCTACAGCACAGGTAACTTTCACTCCCTCTTCTCTTGCTTCATAATGTTTGGCGCATCTTGCTATCTTTGCATCACCCATCACTTCAAGTGTTGGCCCTTCTTTCTTCGCTTCTATTGTAGTGTTCACGGGATGTTTCTCCCAGTTATTCCAGGTGAGACCATTAGTCTTTACTCCTCTGCGGACCTTTCCACCTTTCACCAAATCCCAATTTGCATCCAACATCACTTCACCTTTTGCATCTATAGCCACAATTGATACCCCTATTGCTATTACTATATTGGCCTTGACCCATTCTTCCTAGTAGATGGAGTCCACCATGACTTTGTTACCACCACCGCTTCCCTTGATTCTCTTTTTGGTTCGTAGATAGAGCTTTGGAATATTCCTCCATTCTCCCTATAGACAATCTCTCTTTTGGGGAAAAAAATTTCCTAGAACTACTACCCTCTCATTCCCTTTCACTCTTCCTCCCAGTGCATCCATCACAAGACAACTTGTTAGGTCACCAACATAATTTTCATCATAGGGAAATAAAACAAAACAAGCATGAGCTATCAGGATCTAGAAGAGAAAGGCCAATGATTCTAAAAGGAACACCAAGCCAGAGGTACAGACTATTTTCAATGAGGCTCAACAATCACTACATTTTGCAACCATGTATCCAACTGTTATCAAACCATAGGAGGATATGCAACTCGGTGATTACAGCCTCTATTCCATGAGACTTGATCTGAGCAGAGCCCAACCATAGGATAAAGTTGAGATCATGGAGGAGACACAATGAGTGGTGACCATTGACTTCCTCAATTCTAGTCATCAGCTAAAGAAGAGGGAAGAAGAGCTAAAAATTTTCAAGGAAAGAGTTGAGGTCCTATTGGCAAAGGATAACATGAAGGATGTAGAAATTGCACGCATACCAGAGAAAGCAGAGATAGAGTAGGCTAAACTTTGGGAGGAACTTGCAAAGTTTCAATCCTATGACCCCAACCTGGTCACTAAGTTGCAATGAAAAAACTAAGAATATCAAGACCAATTGGCTTGGGTGGAGCAGGAGATACAACAAAACAATGAGGAGTTTGAGCATCAATGTGCTCAATTTGAGCAAAAAATATAGCAAAAGGATGAGGACTTTGAGGACCAACGAGCTCAATTGGAGAATGAAGTCTAGGAGATGAAGTCTTCCCTTGACAAGGAATAAGCAAACAAAAATTGAGTCAAAGAAAAATGGCTTGCATAATCGAGAACCTTGAAGGGAAACTCTTAGCCACAAATAAAAAGATTATGAAACTGACATAGGATGTTGGTTCAAGGGATGTGGAGATTAGTTCTTTGAAGAATATTCCCCAAACCCCTACTACCCAATTGGACCTCCTTTAAGTAGCATAGTAGCTATATGTCTCATACTAGGAAAAGGTCAAGGCCTTTTGGCTGACTCTTTGGCCGATGCTCCAATTTATGGCAGAGGCAACAAGTTTAGGAAGGAACAATTGAGCAGTTCCCACAATTCATCATGGAAAAGGTTCCTAAGGCAAAAAAAATGTTGGATAAGCTATACATAGTGTCGAATGAGGACTTAGCAAATGTGGGGATTGGGGACCAAAAAGCCATTGCCAAAACAACAAAGGAGTTTATCAACTACCACACAATCATCCTCCACACTAGCAAGTGTGTTGTCACATTGAAATAAACCATGAATAGCATGCGGGAAAGGTTCTCCCAGCTAACTCATATGGGCTTACCCTCCTCATTTATTTTTGATGACTCAATGGCCATAGTGGAGTAGATTGCGGTGAAGATTGAAGAGAAGCAACATGACACATCAACTTTTCAGAGCTTCAGTCGGCCCCCTACTGTAGAGGATATTGAGGGCGTCAAAAATCCGTAGTGTGGCTGCTCTTCCAAGTTGAGTCTAGGGCTTGCACATCATTCCATTTCCATACAAAGAGATGATCGATCTACACATAGTGCAAGAGAATCTGCATGACATATCGACACCATCCAAGGCTGACTGTCTACCTTTGCAAACCATTCTATTCAGGATTTGATTGTGTCGCCCCATGGATAGGGCTCTGGTTTGGGAACTAATTTTTTTTGGGTTACTCGTTCTATGGGCATAATACCCTTGGTAGTTGCCAAAAGTTGTGGATATAAATTTCCTTGAGCTCCCTTTGGGCTATTTTTATTTTTTGCTAAGTACCAGCCCACTCCCCATCTATTTGAACATCATTAGGCCCCTTTTTAAAGTACTTCATCCGCTACTGCCATGTTTTTTCCAAGTGCTCTCTTTAGGGATTTCTTTCTTTGCTCTTCTACTGGCCCCCACCATGCTTCCACATGTCAACACTGCAAGCACTTCAATACTACTTCCCTTCACTTTTCAACGGGTCCCCATTTTTGTTCCACATGGCATCTATCCATGTTCACTTTTGAATGTGATGGAACCTTAATTCTCATGTCCCATCTCAAACACTTATTTCATTTAGGAGAGTTTAGGATTCATTTTCTTAAAGCACTTGAATGTTCTATTTTGCTATTGACTCCCTATTACCTGTTGTCGGTCACTATTTGAATTTTTGCATCTACTTTTATTATCTAGCAACCGGTTCCCTAATCATAAGTCCAAAATCTTTTGTTATAATGGTTTTTTGGTTTTTAATTCTTTTTCTATCGTATCATCCTAGGAAGTCCCCTCCATTAAAAAAACTTATGAACACGTGCCTAAAGGTTTTCACTTAAGTTCAATCGGCCTCCTATCTTTACCGCTCATCATTGATCACTTTTGAGATGTATGTTTCAAATCAGCCATGAGCGATGAGGTAATATCTCTTTAGTATAGCTCATCACTAATAGCTCCCTGAGCTTCTAATTGTAAATAGTGATGAGAGAGGTTCTTAGTATTTTTGAGGGATCTCTTATCTCTAATGGTTTTTGAACTCTTAAAATTGGAATAGCGATGAGCAATGCCCTCTAGCTTTATGATCATATTTTCATCTCTTATCACAAATTTGCTATGAAATGATTGTTTTACATCAATGACGAGTGAGGATGTGAATTTCCAATTTCATCGCTTCTCACAGATTTGTTTTAAGTTCTAATTTTTTGATTAGCGATATGCGATGTGTAATGATATTAGGATAATCTTTCATCACTAATTGCTTGCAAACCTTATGAGGAGGATTAGTGATGAGCGATGGCCTAATATTTTTTCGTTGATCTAGTTCAAAGTTTTAGTTTCGATTAGAAATGAGTGGTAAGGTTCCTTTTTTAAGAAGGTTTCTCTCGCTAACCTGAATACATATTATTTAAGATTTTTTTTGTGACATTGAATGTTTATGCAGGTGTATGTGTCAAAATATGGTGCTTTCATTATATCTCTTGTCACTGATAAAAGCCAAGGTGCAAAGGTGAATTAGTGAGGAGCGATGGAGATGAACGTGATCGGGAAACAGGCCACAGATCTAAGGGCTAAAATTTTATCACATAAAATGCTTGCATCGCTAATAGAGCTAGATGATAATGAAGTAAATCAGTGATAGGAGACAACCACTACAGGAAGAGGCAACATGGAAAAAAACTAAGGATTTCGTATAAAGCAAAGAGGAAGTTGGCGAGATGGATTAATAACCATTGATATAGTTTTAAAGTTTAAGGATCAACAATCAAGGTTTAAACCTAAACGGCTAATTGTCAGTTCACTTGCGTGAGCTTACTATCAAGTATTAATGGTGGCATGCTTCTCTCTCAGCCATAACAAAAAGTAGATACCTAGTTGATCATGCATTTGAATTCATTGGCTAGTGGAAAGAATGCCAGAACTAAAGAAATTGTGAGGCAAGCTCCAAAAGTTATCAGTAACCAAAGTGACACTTCTTACACCCAGGTAAGCAAAAATGACATCTCCTAATTGCAGTAGTAAGGTGAAAGCCCTAGAAAGTTGTTATGAAAATTGGTAGAATTAGCAATTTATTCAGTTTTTGTAGTTTCAATTTGGTGATTGACCACTGTATAAATTGTGAAGAAGGGTGTCATGTTCAATAGTAGTATTTTTTCCTATCATAATTGTGAAGGGTTTTATTTGGCTGTAAGAAAATGTAAACCCTAGTTCCATTTACGTTACAAGCATGGGTGACCCAAAGCCCAGTGAATCTAGTGTTAGACTAAGAAGGAAACCAAAACATAAGAGGGTTAAAAGACTTAAAACTTAGGATGCTTCAGCTGAAATTAAGCTTAAGCTAGTGACTATGTCTAACCCTTTGCTAAGTACCCCTGTGGCTTCCACTAGGTCCAGAAGTGCAAAGAAAGAAACAAAAAAAATTATGCAAGAGGCCTCTAGAGGTGTCAAAGAAGGAGGGTCATGAATTGGTAAAAGTCCCACAAGACAAGTTGTTTTGACCACTAGGTTCATTGATAATGCTGGAAAAATTGGTGAAAAACCCCAACCCTAGAGTGGATGGAAATTGTTGCAGTATTCTTTCAATAGGTTAAATTCTAGTATGCCTACATGCTATTTATGGGGGTTGAACCTTGGAAAGTTGGTGGTTCTAAATGTGTTTGTAGAAGTTGATTTAATGATGGAGCTAGCAAGGCACTATAACCCTACTAGCAAGACAATCATAAGTGAGAATGGTGATATAATTCTAGAGGTGAAAAAGGATAAGATAATGGATGTATTTTTGTTAAATCTCAATTATACAACAAAGTTCAGACATGCTAACTTGTATGTTGAGTATGAAAAGAGAAAATTTGCATTCAAATAAGTACTGCTTGTGTGACACAGAAGGAGCAAGGAGATATTTATTGATAAGGATGTTGAGCCTTTTGAGTGTGAGGAGTTTGAAGATTATTTCAAAAAATACTTATTATTTTTTGAATCAAGTACTGGCTCAGAATTTTGAGGTTAGGATAGCTCCTAATTTATTGGTGATGGTAGTGGATATACAAAACTATAATCAAAATATTGGTTTTGATTATACTAACTTTGTTCTTTAATGGATGCATGAGTATTTTCTAAATTTGAAAAAGGAGGTTCTCCCTTTGTCTTTCCCCCATTATTCTTTATTGATGCATATGCTCTTATGGGAAGGCGATTATGAGTGGAAAAGGAAGATAAATCTGAAGGTTAAGGATAGTGAAAATAATGCTATCCCTGTAAAAATGCGGACATACATTTGGGATCAAAATTTCTCCAATTCCAATTACATCTTGTTTGCCAATGTTGTAACATATTTTATCTTAGATTCATTGGGTGTAGCACCTAGATTCATACTTTCTCCAAAAATTAGAAGTCTTATGTGCCCAAAGAATGTATCGGGCTCTAAAGCAACACATAATTGGGCTGAATGGTTTCTACATTCTGAATATACTTTGATCAGGGCTTATGGAGCTAAGGTGGCACCTCATTTTCTACCCTTGTATGTCTCAGATAGATTGGCTTTCATGGAGCTCATGTGGAAAATTGATGTCATGGATTATGAAATTTTTAGAAAAGGAAAAAGGGGCATTATAATACATCCCCAATGCACTTTTTCTTATTTGAAGGTCGCTTCCCCTGAGGTGTATGGAAAGTTTGGCATTATGGTAAATAATCTCAAAATGCCTATCAATGAGATTAGGGTTTTTGATCCAGAAAGTTTTGTAGCAGAAAGAAGAAGACAAAAGGGCTTAGGCATCATACGCCATGAATTTTTATATAGAAATGATGTACTAAGAAATATCCCAAGTGATAGGTTGTCATGGCTAGGAAAAGAGAATGGACAACTATGACAAACCTTGAGGAGAAGATTATGAAAAGGAATGCCTTTTACATAAGTCCATACAATGTAATTGCAAACCCTTTGAAAGGGCATTTAATATCATAAGGTATTATCAATCTGGTGAGTTTAAGGTGAAGGTAAAAGAGGCTATGGACAAATCCTACGTCCACCTAGAACAACAATGACAAAAACAAGCTATGGATATTCCAGAATAGCCTATATATTTTTAGGAAGTCAAGGAGGAACAAATGGAAAAACATGTACCAGGAAATGAGGAGGTGGAGCATAAATTTTCCCTTCCTCATATTGAAGAAACTCATAGTTCATATGTTCCTCCTAATAGGATCGTTAAGTGGCAGTATGATAGAGAAAATGATGATGATCCCAGGATTAGGGAGTGTGATGATTTTTTGGCCGATGATAAATTTGTGCAAACCAAAGAATTTTAGGAGTTTATGATTCAATAGTGGAGTAAGGAAATAAAAGATAGACTTGAATCATCCCATGTTAATGCCAAACCTTCTCATCTGGAGGAATCTGATAAAGAAGAGGAATAGAAAATCAGGGTTGAAATTGTAGCTATTACTCCCACTAAGCCTTGAAGGATTGTCAAAGATAGTGGAATCATGTTGTTACCAGGATGTACTATCATTTTTGTCATAGCATATGATGTAGTTAGGAGAGATCCTCAAGCTTTGATATCTGAAGATCAATTTGAGGATAAAGTATTTGGTTCTGGATATAGTCCAAAGTTTCATACTCTTGCAATTTGGTCTATGGCACCTAATAATAGTAAACACAAGGTTTCTAGGCCTATTGAAGAAGTTATTGGCTCACTAGTGGTTGAAAGAGCTACTGACATAACTCCTATATAGGAAGTTGAGTTAACTGCACATGCTACAATGCTTAGTCTGGATACTACACATATTTATCAAAATAAATATGAATCCTTGGTTAAGGAATATAATAAGGCATTGAATGAGCTAAATCAAATGAGAGACATTGTTCAGGCTGCTCAGAAGACAATGACTCAACCATATTCTTCTTCTTCTTCATTTGATATGTGTACACAAGATAGGGAGACTTTGGCCCTGAGAATTGATGATTTGAAAGAAAAGTTGACTGCTGAGAAGGAAAATTTCCAGCAGGCCAAACTAAAAATAGTTAGGGTGCCCAATGAAATTTTTGAGGATGTGCTGAGGTATAGGGTGACCAAGTTAGTCCACAAAGCTAATGATGTATGGGCCATGCATAAGAATATTCATGAGGAAAATACAAAGTATCTGTAATTATAGGAGGCCTTCAGGAATGAATGGAATCATTGGATTGCTAGAGTAAATTATTTGAAAGAAATGATGCCAAAAATAAATGAGGACCCCGACGCACCCACGAATATTCTTGACAACTTTCAAACTATTGACTCAATAAATGAGATAACTACTTCCCATGGAAAGTTGGGTATATAGCTCCAGATCAATTTGAAAATATTCAAGGAGATGGAGGAATGTGGTATGCCTTGAATATTCAATCTAAAAGGTGAATTACATCCATTTGACACCTAGAAAAAAGATTTGAGAGGAATTCTTGGAATTGCTATGATGACTTTGTCTGTCACTAACTACATCTTTCTCATTTCAAATATTGACACAATGGTGGAAATTGAATAAAAAATAAATATGTTTGATAAGGAAGCTAGGATTTTAATTGATGCAAGGTACTCTCAGTATATTACTAAGGTGAAAGATTTATTGAATAGTAAATGGCCCACTAAGGAGGAATACAACACTTGGTTGGAGAAATACATAGAGTGAATCTACTTAAGGATCAGTGAATAAGGAGATTAATGGACAAGAGAGGAATAATAGATAGCCTGAATACAATATAGATTAGGCTTTTGGTATAACGTGGTAGAATACTATTCTCTACTTAAATTCAAATGAATAGCATATGGTGCTAATGTGTTTTAACAAGTTTTGACTTTTTTTTCCTTTCCTTTCCTTGCTTCATAAGTTTTCCAGTTTTGATTCTCCCACAATTGACATTTTGAACACATGGGGAATATCTTGAAACTACTATAAAAAACTAATGATGTTTTTAAGGTGGGACCTATTTTCCATGAAGAGTTGAGGTTAATTTTTCCTCATGTTTATTTGCTCCACCTTAAGACTCAAGTGTAACTGAAAGAGGAATATTGTTACAAGTGGTCCAATGGGATCATGACATGTTTGCTATCTAGTATGAGGCTTGTTTTCTCCTTCATCTCTATAAGAAGGAATTTAGGACTAAAAGCACGAGAGTTAAATTTTTTTGAGTTAATACTGTTAGTTTGTCAGGATAATACAAAGAAAGTTTTAGATTCTTTGTTTTAAGTTTCTTTTGGAGTTCATACTTATGCATGTAAGAATGATAATTATATAGCATTTATAATATAGAGTAATATCAGTTTTGTGGTTATTGTCTCTCCTTATATGTGTATTATGAGTTATGATTGAAAGTAATCAAGGATTTCTTTCATTTGACTCTATCATTTCCTGATGGATGTTTAGTTTCATGCTTCCTTATTGATTCGTTGAATTGATGTAAGTGCTTGTATGGTATTAATGACTTATAAGAACTGTGTGCTAGGATATTTGTAAGAAGTAATAATAATTAATTTCAAAGAGGAATGTTGTAATGTAGGATTTCTTAAGGTTGTAGGTGTTGTCATCTAAATTTTTATTAGGTTATATAGAACGGTATTAACTCTGTGCTTGGGATAAAGACACTGGTTCATGCAAACTATTTTTGTTACACTTTCAATGTTTATTCATTAACTACTCAATCTTTAAATCATAGAATATCAAGGGGATATTATTGTTGTTATTTTGTGTTAGAAAACCACTCTCTCATGCTCAATATATATAACATTGATACATAAGCTACTAACTTATTTGATGCATATTATTGAATGGTTTTATGGGAGATATATGTTTTTTACAATGTATTTGAGTGTAATTGTGCAATGTTTTATTAGTATACATTGTGGGATCACCCTCTTGGGTTTCATAGAGCCCAAAGAGTAGGAATAGACATTTAGCAACCTCTCTTCATTCGTTGGCCAATCCCTTTGGAAGTGCTGATAATTGGAAATGGAAAAATCCATAGGTATTTTTGGAGATCAAATTGGCTCTTAAAGAATAAGCAACAAATTGGTGACTCTACCGGGGACTAACTAATTGTAAAGTCTCTAAATTCAAATCTGGTATAGTTAGAGTTAGTTGTTCATTATGATATTATTTACTATTTAAGGAATAATCAGTTTTAAATTTTTTACATTAGTCCCATCATACTAGGTCTTATGTGTCAGGTGTTATTTCCTTCTGTCACTTTCTATTGAGTAATGTTTAAAGTCTTTTTTGGAGTAACAAGTGCATTCACTTTTTGTTTCCCATTATTTTGGGTTACAACTCTAAGTTCTCTAGTACCAATGTGAAGATTAGTTCTCAAAAGGAAAACAACAAGAAATATTTTGTAGTACTTCACATTATGAGGAAGACTAGAAGTTATGTGAAGAAGCACCCTAAGTAGAAGGTAGAATCTGAACCTACAAAGGAAAAGTAACTTGAATGGGTCAGGAAATGTTCTGAATCAAGTATGTCTATTGATTTCCATCTTGATGTATCTACTAATATTCATGCTAATATAAGTAGTGCTAGTATCCATGAAGAAGGGCATAAAGTTCAAGAGTCTAACATAGACCAGGGAAGTTTTCCAGCTAAACAAGTTCTTGATAGTGAGTTAAATATTTCAAGAGAGGAAGATAGGTGGGAGTTTTGAGAAAAGAATAAGAAATTATTTGATCCTTTAACCCTTGGAATTGGTTATGTTTTTAATGGAAATAATTTTAAGCCACGAGCTAAATCCCTTGATGAGCCAGTCCACTTTTCTCTTGAAGAGGACCCTACTGACCAACCTTTTTTTACTCCTGCCTTGAGTGAGCATGGGGATATTCTAGAAACTGAGGAGGATATAGATAATGACATGAAATCCATTGAAGAAGAGGAGTTAAGATTTAAAGAACAAGAATGAAAGAGAATGAAATAATTGAAAGAGAAGGAAAATAGGATTAGAGCTAAGCAACTTGAAAGAGATGCTAGAAGAAAAAAATTGGCGAAAATGAGAGAAGAGGCCGCAAGGTGTAGAACCTTTGAGGAGAATATTTCTAAATTCACCTCTAAGATGAATAGTGATATTCCTGGAGCAATAGTCTCAATGGGAGCTTCAACTACTAATACTTATACAACATCTATCTCAACCACTAGAGCCTAAGAACCTCTTGTTAATACTAAGAAAATGCCATTTGTAGATCATGGGAAGAGACCTATTGACCAACCCAAGAAAAATACATTCAAAACAAATGATAAAACCAATACTTCATGTACCAAAATCCCCACAAATAAGTCCAAAGTTGATCCAACCCCATCTGATACACCTCTAGATCTTGAGATAGTAAGGTTGCAGTTGGAAAGTAAAAAGTTGCGAGAAGATTTGAAAAAAGCTGAAATAATAGCTTCTAATGTAGAAATGGCTAGCAAGACTGCATTCCTTCAAATGTCCACCCATATTCCAGAGGCTTCAAGCTCTGGACATACTGATAGTGAGTTACAAAAGAATAAATTTGATGGACATACTCCTAGTGGAAGTGCTGGTGGAGATCAAGGAGGTGGTGGTGGAGGAAAAAACAAGAATAACAAGTCTTATTTTGAATATGATGAGGGAAGTAAGAAAGGGGGAGATGATAGTGAAAGTGGAAAGGGAAAATATGGTAGCCACTTTGATAGAAAGAAAGGTCATGAGCATAGATATGATCATAGGGATCGACATACTAGGAGGCCACTCCAAGTAGATAGATACCAATAGTTTTTTTTCACTAGAATACTTGGCTACCCTAAACCCATTCCCTAAAGATTTTAGGCTTTCTCTATTCAAATTCTCTGGAAAGAATGCTTTAAGTGATGAAGACCATCTCAAAGCATTCACTAATGTTATGGACGATTTTTAGGTGGAGGTAGAAGATGTCATGGTGAAGTTGTTCATGTAGTTTCTCATTGAGGATGCAAGAGAATGGTACAAGAGTTTATCTACTAAGAGAATTGGCTCTTGGGAGGAGTTCAAAAGGGTTTTTAGAGAACAATATGATGACAAGATTGATTCAAGTTTTCTATTCAAACAATTCAATAATATTGTTAAAGGATCTAATGAATCTGTTGTTGAGTTTAACACAAGGTTCCAAAAGGCTAGAAAAAGGTTGCCTTCTCATCTACAGTTAAATGATCATGTGTGTTTGGTAAATTAATACAATCCTTTTGATGCAAAAATGAGTTACCATTTTCTAGATAAGCATCCTCAGTCTTTAAGGGAAGCTTTCAAGATGGCAGAACATATTGAAAATATCAGCAAAGCAATAGTAAAGTTGGCAAAAGAGATGATCCAAAAAATTTCAAAAGTTCAAAAAAGGAAGAAAAAATTTCAGGCACTAAAGGGGGAACAATTGAGGACAAGCTTGCTAGTTTCATGGAACCTATCAATGATAAAATTGTAAGGCAAGAGAAGGCCCAACCTAAAAACTACCAAAGGAATGAAAGACCCCCTAAATTACAAGATCACCCTTACAATACCAATTGGTATAATGGGAAACCTGTCTTAAACAATAAGAGCAATACCCAAAACAAAGTTCCTCTAGACCCTTTGCAAAATAATTTAGGAAATTTTATTCAAGATACTCCTTGGTGTATGGCTTGCCAAATGGCACATTCCTTGTAGCAATGTGTAGTAGCACATATGGTGGAAGTAGAGGATGGCATACCCAAAGATGGTGATCAAAAATATCAAGAGGATGATGATGTACTTATTATTATGGGTGATTCTGATGTTGCTTACAGTGAATGTTCTTCTAATGAAGGTTCTTATGAAGTGGATGTCGATAATCAAAGGAATTTCTCTAATGCATATCATCAGCAAGTTCTTTCCAATGAGGATGACACTAGTGATGTTGAGGCTTACAATTTGGAGGAAATTGAATATGGTGTTTCATTAAGAAGACCCTCTATGAAAGAGATTGCAAAATATACAACAGTCTTAGCTACTCAAACTAGGATTTCTTATCATTTGAGGAATAGAACTGTTGGAGGTGACCAAGGTAATCCTACTGGTCTATTCATCAAGGAATAGAATGCTAAAGGAAAAGAACATGAACTTAATGGAAAGGTAGAAGCATTCAATACTAAAGAAGGCAGGGGAGATAAAATTTAGGTGAAGAGAGAAGACAAGCCGAAAGCTACTCCTGGACACAAATTTTCTGTTGATAAATTAAAGGCACAAAAGAAAGCTCCTAAAGCCATAAGGAAGGATGCTAAACACAAGGCTGAAGCAACCAGAAATCAACAAAAAGATAATAGAAATGAACAAGGTATGCCTTCAACTGAACTTCCCAAGTATACCCCTATTGATATGTTTTAGTTACTTAGCCAAGTTAAAGTGTTTGTACCTTTTCTTGAAATGATGAGGATAGAAGAACATAAACAAATGGAAATGACCCTTATCAATGGTGCGGCTATAACATGTAATGATTTAGTGGATCTCACTCCATCCAAATTAAATGAAAAGGACAATAAGGGTAAAGAAGTTGAGGGAGTGATTACTGAGATTCCCCATATTTTCCTAGGAAATTCTGTAAATACTTGTCCTGATAAGGTAGATCCATTTTTCCTTACCTTGGTGGTTGGGGGGAATTTTATAAAGAATTGTATTATTGAATCTAGTGCATCAAACAAAATCATGCTAGTTAAAATCATGGATGCATTAGGGTTAAGGGTTGATAGAACTCATGGCAAGTGTTATTCCATGGATTCCAGAGAGGTCTATGTGGTAGGTGTGATAAATGAGCTTCCATATAGATTGGCAGCTTACCTTGACAAAGAGTTTAAAATGAGTGTGGTAGTGGTTGATATCCCACCTAACTATGGAATGTTATTGTCATAGAAATTGAGTGCATATATGGGAGGAAGTATGTAGTGTGACATGTCTTATGACACATTTCCCATTGATGGTAATAATTTCCAAGTAATGAGGGAATCTAGCATACCACATATGTTGGAACATATTCCTGAAGATGTGATGCAGACCCAGGAGGCTCAAAAACATTCAAAGTGACAACCTAACTTCAAGAGGCATCAAACAAGATTAAACTGACCTATTTGAGAAATTCAAACAATCCTCAAAGTTTGACAACAATCGGAAGCATGATTTCTCACTTCCACCCATGAATCCTAGTAGTAGTGCAAACTCAGTTTTTGGCCTTTAACTCAAATAATCTCCAAGACACCTGTCAAAAATATGATGGATTAAAACACACATTTCAGATTTGTAACACATATCTCAAAGTCAGATATAAGTCTTTTGGATGAACCTCCTAAAATCACCCCTTCTACGCTGACCTAATTAGGCTAATTAGGCCTAAATTACAAAGCAACATATCTTTAAACTTTTCACAAGCCCTTGAAACCTTGGGACAAAATTTTCTATGCCCTCAAACTTCCAAAACCAAAATCAACACCCAGGGTTGAGACTTTCAACATAGAAAACCACAAAACCCTCAATTTCATGCCAAATCAAGAGGGCTTATTAAAAATCACACTTGAAAAAGCTTTCAGACCATGCCACCAACTCAAGCATGTGTATTTTGACCCCTATATTCTCAAAATTTAAAAAAAAATCCACACTTTCATTGGTTTTCACAAACCCTAGGCTGAGGACTCCATTTTCATGTGTTTTCCTTAACAAAAATCAATGAAACAACAGGTTCATCTCCCTTATTTATTTTCCAACACTCTAATCTAGCATCCTACATTCTACAAAAATTTCCTAGGGCCCATTACACTAGTTACAATAGGTATAGTCAGTGTAAGGGCCCTTAAAACATGTTCTTATTCATAAAACCCTCAAAATAGGGTGTACCCGACTGTTACAATAAAAATAGAGATTTCTAACACAAATCACTATGAAATTCCTTCAAACCTGATGTAAATCAGTGTTAAAATAGGCCCCCATGAGAAATGAAAGATTACATAGCCAATGTCAGAGAGTATGGCTCGTATAGGTCTACAAAATGTGAAAGAAACAAAGAAAAATCAAGAAAACTAACAATTTTCTTATTGAAAATACCTTAAACTTTGAGCCAACATTACAAATGGTGTCCTCATGAATTTTTAAAGGATTATCCTCTATAACCAATGATAAAATTCCCTCCAAATAGTTTTAAAACCTCTCATGACCGTTGGAGGTCACAATTTCATCTTTTACACAATTTAATATTACATGCTTTGCAATGTTTTCTCTTTTTGACCCTTTTAATCACCTAAACTATTACAATGGGTGTAATGAGACCTTATTCACCTAAGAACCATGTCTTATTCAAGAAAAATACATACTACCACCCTTGACACCACCTTGAAAACTTTGACACTCCTTTCCATTTGATTTACAATTATTACAAAATGAATACATAAGCCTCTCAAAGTTGACCAAGTACCATAGAATGGTCACTTAGGACCTTATTTGAACTCATGAACTCAATAAAAACACCCTAACACACACTGTCTATCAAAATATTCATGGAAAATAGAGAGAAGGTTGGTGCTCCTATACCATACACACCACCATAAAAAAGACTCATGTCTCATGAGTATAGGTCTATATTGCTCCAATCTGCACTCCACAAAGCCAATGCTAACCTGTACCCCCTCTTGTCTATCTTTCAAACTAAAAACTAGTAGTCTATTTTACTTTCTTGTCTCTATATGCATGTAATCTTTCTCCCTTCTCTGAAATCAGACTAATAGGTGGTTTGTCCTCTACCATTAGACCAAAACAAGTGAACTTCCTCACCTTCATGACTTTAAGCCACCCTTTTCCCATGCCTACCTTGTCTTTTGTTACCATGTCTGATGGAAACTTATCTCTAATCTATCTGCCTTTCATGGTTGATGTTCCACCTATCTCAACCATCTTCTTCTCTATCCAAACAACATGTCTTCCCTCAAGGATCTATCCTTTCTTATTTTCTTGTTTCACTCCACTCTGACCATTGAAATCAGACATCAGACCTATTTCCCATGTTTGTACAATCCCATACATCACTATGTTATCAAATTTTAGAGTCCTTTCTCTATTGAATCTTGACTATCCTTCCACTCCATAGGTTGTTATAGGACATACCACTATCCCAATTAGGATCTCTTTCATTTTTTCAACCCCTCCTTGTTGTGTTATTAACAACTTACCATGATCCTTGCTCAAATCAACCTTCTCCATGGGCTTCACATCATTTTTCTTTTCTAACTGGGCATCAATCTTCTTAGATCCTTTTCCCATCTCCTCAATATATTCAACACCATTAGATTCCACTGTATTAACACCATTTGTAGGTGTATTCTTTGTTGTTTCAACACCATAACCCTGCTCCAAATCAGAAATTATGTTGTCCTTTTTGTCTTCAACCTTTATAGGCTCATTTTTTCCAAAAATCACAACCTTAGTTTTTCTTTTATCCTTCTCTTTTCCCTACAAAGGAGTTAGTTTAAAACTTTGACCATCCTTCCAAATGGTATAGGTCTTTTCCCAACCATCATACATGGAACTTCTATCAAATTTCCATGGCCTCCCTAAGAGAAAATGGCAACAATCCATTAGCAATATATCACATAAGACTCTATCCTTGTACTCCTCAATCTGGAAATCCAAATTTGCTTGCTCATTCACCACCAAGGTTTGACTATCATTCACCCAAGAAACTTTTTAGGTTGCTACATGAGGTATCTTCTCTAAATTCAATGTCTACCATTTCCCTAGACACCATATTATCTTGAGAACCTAAATCAATAACAACTTGGCACACTTTACCTTTTCATTTGCATGAGGTTCTGAATAGGCTCCTTCTTTGGCTCATTTATTCCTCCTTAGGTGCTTGCAACAATGTTCTTCTCATCATGGGTGCTTCTCCTACCTCTGGATTTGTAGGTCTACTTGAACTTTCAAACTCTTCCTCTTGAACCAATTGTGTTCTTCTCTCACTCCTATCACCACTTGAAGTTGAACCTTGGTTTTGAGGAAACTTGAAAGTTGGGTGTCCAAATTCATTCACCTATAACACCTTCCTGAGAATTCATTGTAATATCTCCTTTGCCTAAATTTTTTCCTTCCACCTCTCCATCCTCCTCTTGCTTCAAGAGCTTGTTCTTTGTTCTTCTCAGCATCTTCATGGTCTTCCTTAGGCTGCCTTGCTATTGAAGTGGTGCTTCTACCCCTAGAAGTGCTTCCTCTTCCTCTTGTTTCCTTCTCTTGTCTACTCTTTAGTTTTTCATCTACCCTCATGGTCATTTGAAAGTAATGTTCAACTGATTTAGGTGCCAACAAGCTGATCTCATCCTGGATGTTATACCTCAATCCATTCAAGTACCTAGAAACCATTTCTTCCTCATCTTCTTCATGCTTAGTTCTTATGATTAGCCTATAAAATTCTTACATATATGCTTGAACATCTAAATCCTTTTCTCTAAGATTTTGCAACTTCTTAAGAAGTTGAACATTATAATCACAAGGAATTTACCTTTCAGTTTGGTCTTCATCCTCTCCCAAGAAGTGATCTTTTTCTTTCCTTGTCTTTCCCTTTCCTCTTGCACAAAATTCCACCACAAAAAAGCATGTCCTTTCAGTTTTGTTTTTCCCTTCTTGACCTTGTGCTCTTCATCAATATTTTCACTCTCAAAGTAGTTCTCCAAAGCCCCTATCCAATCCAAGAGTTCTTCACTATCAATTTTTCCTCCATACATAGGTACATCCATTTCTCCATGTCCATCTTTCTTCACATCCTTCAAAAGGTTCACCATTCTCACATCATCTAGATCCAACTCTTCCTCATCACCGGTGGTCTCCACTTCTTCAGTTTCACTTTCATCTTCTTCCACTCTTTTCTTTGCCTTCCAAGTAGCCATCTCTCTTTTCAAGGCTTCTATTTCATTTTCATGGGTGTCAATCTTCTTTGTAACTACACCTCCTTTAGGAAGCATTTTCACAATCCATTCTTCACCTACCTACAAAACCAAGCAAAAAATGCCAACACAAGATCTACTACTGTGCTCTAATATCACTCTAATGAAGACCAAGGAGGCTCAAACACATTCAAAGTGACAACCTACGTTCAAGAGGAATCTAACAAGATTAAAATGACCTATTTGAGCAATTCAAACAATCCTAAAAGTTTGAAAACAATCAGAAGCATGATTTCTCACTTCCACCCATGAATCCTAATAGTAGTACAAACTCAATTTTTGGCCTTTAACTCAAATACTCTCCAAGACACCTGAAAAAAATATGATGGATTCACACACCCATTTCAGAGTTGTAACACATATCTCAAAGTTAGATATAAGTCTTTTGGACTAACCTCCTAAAATCACCCATTCTACGCTAACCTAATTAGGTTGATTAGGCCTAAATTACAAAGAAACATATCTTTAAACTTGTCACGGGCCCTTGAAACCTTGGGGTATAATTTCCTATGCCCTCAAACTTCCAAAACCAAAATCAACACACAGGGTTGACACTTTCAACATAGCAAACCACAAAACCTCAATTCCATTCCAAATGAAGATGGTTTATTAAAAATCACACTTGCACAACCTTCCAGACCATGCCACCAACTCAAAAATGTGTATTATGACCCCTATATGCTCAAAAGTTGAAAAAACTCCACACTCTCATTGATTTTCACAAACCCTAGGCTGAGGGCTCCATTTTCATGTGTTTTCCTTAAGAAAAAGAATGAAACATGTTCATCTCCAGGTTATTTATTTTCCAGCACTCTAATCTAGCATCTAACATTCTACACAGACTTCCTAAGGCCCATTACACTAGTTACAATAGGTACAATCAGTCTAAGGGCCCTTAAAACATGTTCTTATTCATAAAACCCTCAAAACAGGGTGTACCTAGCTGTTACAAGAAACACAGAGATTTCTAACACAAATCACTATGAAATTCCTTAAAACTTGATGCAAAGTAGTGTTAACATAGGCCCCCATGAGAAATAAAAGATTACATAGCCAATGTTAGATAGTATGGCTCGTACAGGTCTGCAAAATGTGAAAGAAACACAGAAAAATGAAGAAAACTATTTTTTTTCTTATTGCCAATACCTTAAAGTTTGAGCCAACATTAAAAATGGTGTCCTCATGCATTTTTAAAGGATTCTCCTCTATAACCAATGATCAACTGCCCTCCAACTACTTTTTAAACCTCTCATGACCGTTGGGGGTCACAATTTCATCTTTTACACAATTTAATATTACATGCTTTGCAATGTTTTCTATTTTTGACCCTTTTAATCACCTAAACTATTAAAATGGGTGTAATGAGACCTTATTCACCTAAGAAAAATTTATTATTAAAGAAAAAAACATACTACCACCCTTGACACCACCTTGACAACTTTGACACTCCTTTCCATTTTATTTACAATCATTACAAAATGAATACATAAGCCTCTCAAAGATGACCAAGTACCATAGAATGGTCACTTAGGACCTTATGTGAACTCATGAACTCAATAAAAACACCATAACACACACTTCCTTTGAAAATATTCATGGAAAATAGAGAGACGGTTGGTGCTCCTGCACCAAGATGACAAAATCATTTTCATAGATACCAATATTGGTGAGTTCAAGGTAGAAGAAGTGCCAAGAGAGATTGAGAGGTGTCCTGTACCTATAGAAAATGAACTTTCAAGAGTACCTAATAAAAAAGGATTGTGGAAAATGTACTTTGATGGTGTAAACTCCAAAGAAGGATTTGGTGTAGGAATTTTATGAGTATCACCTATTGGAAATACTTATAATTTCTCTTTTACATTAACTTTTGTCTATACAAAGAACGTAGCAGAATATGAAGCCTTGTTATTGGGGTTGAGACTTGCTAAAAAGCATGGAATTAGAAGGCTAATGGTAATTGGTGATTCTGAGCTTGTAATATCCTAAGTAAGAGCTAAGTATGCTTGCAAAAATAACAAATTGAAGCAATACAAGAATGCTATATGGGATTCTATTGAACAATTCAATACTTTTGGAATTGTTTGGATGGAAAGGACATAATAGAGTAGCTTATTTACTTGCTAATATTGCATTAAGACCTGATGATGTAACTTTCATAGGAATTTCTACAGTTGAGATACAAACAAAACCATCTATCCCTGACAATGCATACAATTGGAAATTTTTTAATGATGATGAGGATATCCTTAGATTCCTAAATTATGCTAATAAATATGAAGGTCAAGATATTGATTTAATGGATTTGTAGAGAGTACTAATGGAAAGGATATGGTGTTTAGAAAAGAGGTCATCCAATTAAAAATAAATAAAATCCCCAAAGGCCTTGTAGCTTTTGAAAGCGTCTTTGATAGTCAAGATACAAACAAGGCCAAAAAATCTGCTAGTCAATCAGAGGACCTAGAAGAAGTGAACTTGGGAACTATAAATTCCCCAAAGAAAGTCTATATAGGAAAGAAGATGAAGCCAAAGGTAATGGTAATGCTAATATCCTTACTCAAAAAATACAGACATGTCTTTGCTTGTTCATATGATGACTTGAAAACTTATAGGGAGGAATTGTTTCAACATGAAATTCCTTTAAAGGAGGATACAAAACCCTTCAGGAGAAAGCAAAGATCAATTAATCCTAATTTAGCTCACAAGATGCAAGAGGATTTGTTAAAGTTGAGGGATGCTGGTATTATTAAATCCATTAGACACTCTTCATGGGTATCTAATCTAGTACTAGTAAGAAAAAAGAATGGTGACATAAGATTATGTGTTGATTTCAGGAACATGAATGCATCCTCATTGAAGGACAGTTATCCATTACCGAACATGGAAGCTATCTTACAAAAGGTAACTGGTTGTGAGCTACTGTAAATGATGGATGGTTTTTCAAGATATAATCAAGTAAAAGTAAAGGATTATGAGCAGTACAAGACTACATTTACTACTCCTTAGGGTACATATGTGTATGTAAGGATGCCTTTTGGCTTAAAAAATGTAGGTGCCACTTTTTAGAGAGTTATGGATGTATATTTCTCATATTTTATTGATTTATTTATGGTTGTATATCAAGATGACCTAACCACTTATTCTAAGAAAGAAGAGGATCATTGTATACATTTAGAGAAAGTTTTTATCAGGTCACTAGAATATGGAATATCTTTGATTCCAAAGAAATGTGCCTTTGGGGTCACCGAGGGAAAATTGCTAGGGAATATTATGTCCAAGGAAGGAGTAAGGATAGACCTTGAAAGAGTGGCATCCATTGACAAGATCCCTCAGCCAAAAAATGTCAAGGGAATCCAGTCATTTTTTTGGGTAGATAAACTTTTTGAGAATATTTCTAACCAACTTTGTAGAAATTACAAGACCTATTTCTAAAATGTTGAAGAAGGGTGAAAAGGTATTTTGGAGTGAAGAGCCTAGTCAGGCTTTCAAGAAAATAAAACAAGCTATTGAAGAGGCTCCAGTTTTGAATTCTCCTGATTTTTCTAAACTAATCCATATTTTCTCTTTTGCTTCTTTTCATACTATTGTTGTTGTCTTACTACAAAAAAATGAGCAAGGTTTTGAACAACCAATTGCATTTTTTAGCAAATATTTACAAGCTACAGAATTGAAGTATGGCACTACTGAGAAACAAGCATATGCTTTGGTAAAGGCTATGAATAATTTCAAGACTTACCTACAAGGGGCTACAGTTATAGCTTTTGTATCAAGTGTAGTTGTGAAGTGAATTTTTACTCAGCAAGAGACAACAGGAAGAAGGTGTAGATGGATCAACATGATCCAATAATTTATTATTAATGTTTAGATTACCAAGTTAGTGAGAGGACAGGGCCTAGCCAAGTTACTAGCAGAGGAAATTTTGGAAGCTAATCAAGTTAATTAGACTAAAGTAATTGATGTTGCACCTCTCTATGATATGCAAACGTGTGGATGGTATAGAAGAATTATCGAGTATTTACAAAATTTTCAATGTCCTACTAATATGGCTGAAAATGAAAAAAGAACATTGAAATTGCATGTTATCAAGTATGTATTATTGACAATGAGTTATGGTGGAGAAGCTTGGATGGAGTAATTCTAAAGTGTGTAGATGGAAAACTTGTATTGGAACTTCTGCAAGAAATGCACAATGGGGTGGGTGGTGGTCATTACATGGAAAAGACTATTGCACACAAGGTTTTGAGAGTTGGATTCTGGTGGCCCACTATCTTTAAAGATGCTCACAAGTTTGTTAAAAATTGTGATTCCTATCAACAATTCTCAGGAAAATTGAAGTTATCAGGAAATTTACCACTTAGGCCAATGATAGTCGAATCCCCTTTCCAAAAATGGGGAATCAATTTCATTGGGGAAATACCAAAAAAATCTAGTGGGGGTCAATCATGGATTCTTGTTGTGACTGACTATTTTACAAAATGGGTGGAAGCAATACTTGCAAAGAAGGAAACAAGAAAGGTGGTAGTTTATTTTCTGTTAAATAACATTCTTATCAAATTTGGAGTCCCTCAGAGGATTATCTTAGATAATGCTATGTGTTTTAGATTAGATGAATTCAAGGAATTTTGTGAAAGACATGGCATACAAGTCTCTTACTCTTCACCTTACCATCCTCAAGGAAATGATAAAGCCGAGTTTAGTAATAAGAGATTGATGAAGATAATCAAGAGAGTTATGGAAAAGAACAAAAAGGCTTGGGAATCAAAACTAAAATTAGCACTCTGGGCAGATAGAGTGACTATGAAAAAGGCTACTTTTATTCACCATCTGGCTTAGTATATGGTCTAGAGGCTAGATTTCCATAGAATAACCTACTCAAAATGTACAAGTTTGTGCAGGAATATGATGAAGAAATCTATGATGACATGCGACACAAAATAAATAATCTAGTGCAGTTAGATGAGTCCAGGAGGGAAGCTCAAGTTAAAAACATGAAGATACAATTGTAGGTTAAGAATCTATATGAAAAGAGAGCTTCTCCCAAAAATTTTGAAGTAAACAACATGGTGTTAGCCTGGAATGTAAGAGCTCAGGATAAGGACAAGCATGGGAAATTTGAAGCATTATGGACTGGTCCTTATTTTGTAGTCAACACTCATGGGGAAGATTCATATTTCCTTCAAAGCTTAACAGGTGAACCTTTTGAACTGCTAGTACATGGACAGTTCTTAAAGGCATACTTCTCCTAAGTATGCTATTCTCCATGTATGTTCTATTTTGTATATTATGTATATAGATGTGTTTTCTTTTTGTTTTGTTTTGGTCTCGCTACCCTGTCTGGGTAGTTCCCTGGTTTGGTTCCTCTAGCTTTAATCCACATTTTGGTTTGCTTCAACCTGAGATTCTTGGGATCTCGCCATGCTTGCAAGAGGCATACATCCCTAGTCAGAGCCACTGATGGAACCTTAATTCTCATGTCCCATCTCAAACCCTTGTTTCATTTAGGAGGGTTTATGATTCATTTTCTTAAAGTACTTGAACATTCTATTTTGTTGTTGACTCCCTATTACCTGTTGCCAGTCACTATTTAAATTTTTGTGTCTACTTTTATTATCTGGCAATTGGTTCCCTAATCATAATTCCATAAAATTTTGTTATAAAGGTTTTGTGGTTTCTAAGTCTTTTTCTATCTATTGTATCATCCTAGGAAGTCCCCTCCATTAAAAAAACTTATGAGCACATGCCTAAAGGTTTTCACTTAAGCTCAATTAACCTCCTATCTTTAACACTCATCGCTGATCACTTTTGAGATGTATGTTTTAAATTAGTGATAAGAAATGAGGTAATATCTCTTTAGTATCGATCATCACTAATAGCTCCCTGAGCTTCTAATTGTAAATAGTGATGAGCGAGGTTCTTAGTATTTTTTAGGGATCGCTTATCACTAATGGTTTATAACCTCTTAAAATTGTAATAGCGATGAGCGATGCCCTCTAGATTTATGATCATATTTTCATTGCTTATTTCAAATATGTGATGAAATGAATTTTTAAATCAGCGATGAGCGAGGATGTGAATTTTCAATTGCACCACTTCACACAAAATTTTTTTGAGCACTAAGTTCTTGATTAGTGATAAACGATATGTAATGATATTAGGATAATCTCTCAATGCTAATTGCTTGCAAACCTTATGAGGAGGATTAGTGATGAGCGATGGCCTAATATTTTTTCGTTGATCCATTTCAAAGTTTTAGTTTCAATTATAGATGAGTAATAAGGTTCCTTTTTTAAGAAAATTTCTCTTGCTAACCTGAATACATCTTATTTGCAATATATTTTTGTGCCATTGATTGTGTATGCAGGTGTACATGTCAAAATATGGTGCTTTCATTATATCTCATGTCACTGATAAAAGAAAAGGTGCAAAGTTTAATTAGCGAGGAGCAATGGAGATGAACATGATCAGGAAATAGGCTGGAGATCTAAGGGATGATATTTTATCGCATAAAACACTTGCATCACTGATAGAGTTGTATGAGAATGAAATAAATCAGCAACATGCAACAACCACTATAGGAAGAGGAAATGTGGAAAAATACTAAGGATTTCATATAAAGAAAAGAGGAAGGTGGCAAGATAGATTAATAACCATTGATATAGTTTAAAGCTAAAGGATCAACGATCAAGGTTTAAACCTGAATGAATAATTGTCAGTTCTCTCGTGTGAGCTTACTATCAAGTATTAATGGTGACATGCTTCTCTCTTGACCGTAACAGAAATTAGATACCTGGTTGATCATGTATTCAAAAAAATTGGCTAGCGGAAAGAATACCAGAGGCTAAATAAATTGCGAGGAAAGCTCCAGAAGTTATCATTAACTAAAGTGACACTACTTTCACTTGGGTAAGCAAAACTGATATCTCCTTCTAATTGAAGTAGTAAGGTGAATTCCCTAGAAAGTTGGTACATAAATTGGAGGAATTAGAAATTTATTCATTTCTAGTAGTTTCAATTTAGTGATTGAGCATTGTATAAATTGTGAAGAAAGGTGTCTTGTTCAATAGTATTGTTTTTGTCCTATCATAATTGTGAAGGGTTTTATTTGGTTGTAAGAAATTGTAAACCCTAGTTCCATTTGTGTTACAATAATGAGTGACCCAGAGCCTAGTGAATCTAGTGTTGGAACAAAAAGGAAACCAAAATAGAAGAGGGTGAAAAGACTTAAAACTCAGGATGCTTCAGCTGAAATTAAGCCTAAGCCAATGACTGTGTCTAACCCTTAGCCAAGTACCCTTGCGGCTTCCACTAGGTCTAGAAGTACAAATAAATAAATAGAAAAAATTATGCAAGAGGCCTTTGGAGGTGTCAAAGAAGGAGGGTATTGAATTGGAAAAAGGCCTACAAGATAGGTTGTTGTGACCACTAGGTTCAGTGATAATACTGACGAAATTGGTGAAAATCCCCAACCTTAGAGTGGTTGGAAATTATTTTGTTATGCTTTCAATAGGTGACATTCTAGTAATCTTCCTTGATATTTATGGGGGTTGAACCTTGGAAATTTGGTGGTTCTGAATGTGTTTGTAGAATTTGATTTAATGATGGAACTAGCAAGGCACTATAACCCTATTGACAGGACAATAAGAAGTGAGAATAGTGATATAATTCTAGAGGTGAAAAAGGATAATATGATGGGTGTATTTGGGTTAAATCCCAATTATACTACAAAGTTCATATGTGCTAACTTGTATGCTAAGTATGAAAAGAGAAAATTTGCATTCAAAGAAGTACTGCTTGTGTGACACAGAAGGAGCAGGGAGAGATTTATTGCTAAGGATGTTGAGCCTTTTGAGTGTGAGGAGTTTGAAGATTATTTCAAAAATACTTATTATTGTTTGAATCAAGTACTGGCTCTATATTTTTAGGTTAGGATAGGTGCTGATTTATTGGTGATGGTGGTGGATATACAAAACTATAATTGAAACTGAGACATGCAAAATTTACATTATGCATTCGATCAGATTCGATCAAATTAGATGTCGCATTAGGGACCATTCATCAATTAATCAAGTGCATGTTCATCAATTCATTAAATAATCTCAAGGTCATTTATCAAATAAACATTATCAGTCAACCTTCATTTTGCATCATCCATTTAATTAAATAAATCAGGACTTTATTTAAATCAAATCTTAAATCATATTCCACCATTTTCTGATTTAAATAAATCAATTATCAAAGTCCAAAAAGTCAAATCAGTTAATCAGCATTAATCAGCATGATCATCATCTAATCCTAATCTAATGTTAATCACATCCCACTTGCATTATCTAGATCTATCCACTTGCACAATAAATCAATTTTATTGATTTATTAAAACAATCATTTTCCCTCAACATGACAAGTCAAACAGGGCATTTATTGCTCTCCTTTCTTGTCCCCCTCTCAAAATTTATTGCAAATTTGAATTTGAATTTTCCCCCTCTTGGGCACTCTTCCCAAATCTTGCACACACATTAACTAATCACATGATGACAAGTGTCCTCAATTCATTGGCTTAATCTTTAGTCCCACATTGGTCCCTCTTCAACAATCTTAGCATTTGAAATCTTCAAATAGAGGCTTCAACATTGAGCAAATCCTTCACAATCTTCACAATCTTCACAATCTCCACAATCTTTATGCAAAGTCACTCTCTTCACATGGGGAACTGATTTTGTTCATCCACTTCACAATCTTCATCTACATCGCATGCAAGGTCACCTTCTTCATTGGAGAAATGATCTTGTCTATCATTATCATTAGCTTATCTAAAGGGGTTGGGAAAGGGCTACTTTCCACATCAAAGTAGCACCAATCCCCCTATGAGATGGTGTTTGAGTAGTTTAGGAATAAATGTCATGCTTATGTTGCTTATGATTTTATGTTAGTTTGATGTCGTTATTTCCTTTATGCTTGCTCAATAATTTCATAGGGAGAGGGATTATCTCATTTGTTCAACATTGATAAATTTATGCCATATTTGTCAATCTATGATAAATGAAAGGTTTTACCTCTCACATCAAGATCAAAAAGGGAAAAGTATCCATCAAGAATGTCCTGCAAAAGCAAAAGCAAGCTTTTTCAAGCAACGTACAAAGTGTATCAAGCAGTTGGTCCTAATTCCATGCACACTTCCGTATCCACCCATCATTGCTCATCTTCCCAAGTTTGGAGAGTCAAAGGTTCCAAACTGTCAACCAATCCATCTCTTATCCCTAAACGCATTCCATCCATGCCTCCACGCATGATATCCAATTCTCATATTGACCGTGTATTAGCAACAACCCTTCATCATAAGGATTCAGAAGGCAATCTATCGCGATGTGCGCACGAAGACAAAGTCAACTCCGGTATCAACGAAGCAGATCAGGAATTCCAAAAGTTGCATTCAAGTGCATGTATCTTAGCAAAGCAGCTCCTTCAGGCAGGATATCGATGGCACATCATGACAGGGGCATCTACATTAGCAACACCTTATGATTCAGCATGAGCTTTAAATGTTTCACAGAAAAAATACAAAAAAATCAAAAAATATGAAAATCAAAAAAAAAAAAATCAAAAAAAGGATTGAAAATAGTAAAGATAAAAATCGTCCTCTAGTGAAAACCACTACGGTGGCACTTTGGGCAAGACCATGATGAAAACCTGGCAAAAAGGCCATGTGTAGAATCGAGCATCTACGCGCGCCAGTTCGGATGAAAGCATCTCATCCCATCCATAATAAATCGAGCATTCCATCCATCTTATCCATAATAATTCCATTTCATCCATGAACCATTTATCTAATCCATTTTCATCCATCTTCATGATCCATAGTCCAAGTTATCTTGATCTTGATGAAATTTTGGGGCACGCTTTACGCTTGCTTACGGTGAACATCTTGACATGGGCTGTTTTCATTAAATCCTATCCTATGCAGCATTATCTGAGCCATGAAGCATTATCCAAATGCGCATTCATTATTCAAGCACCTTATCTTATCACAAGATAAATCCTTGGCATACTTTGCATGCTTACCATATCCATCCATCCATACACTTATCCGAGCATCCATCCATCGCATTCCATACATTGCTAGACATTGGGGGCAGATATATCCATCTTGCTTCGAAAATAAACCTTGGTCTATATCCTCCAGCTTATGTGGCGATCCAAACATTAGAAAACATGAAATCAAATTGGTCCACCACTTGTGAGCGAAAAAATCCGAATCACTAGCCCATGGCGTATTTTGATGAAAACAGTCCTTATCAAGCTTCATCTTTCATTGAACATCAATCCAAACAATCACTATCAGTCGCATCTAAGCTGCACGTCAAACGTCACATCAAATCATCCAAACATCTTTTGTTCAAACCAAGCTTCATCAATCATGATCAATCAAATCCAATCAAAAAATCATCATCTCGAGATATCCTTGTGTTGCTTAGCACTATCCTTGCATTGTCATGTATCCTTGACAATGTTATCATTATCAATCCTGATCAATCCAGCCCTTGCATTGTTGTGTATCCTCAACAATGTTATCATCATCATCAATCCATCGATTTGATCAATCAACCTTAACTTGGTTTTCAACAAAATCCCAAAACAAAGCACTGATATCATTACACATCCATATCCAATTTGTCAAAATCATGCGAAAATCCAAAAACATCCAAAACACCAGAAAATCCAAAAACAAGTCGAAAACATAAAACATCAAAAACATTGGAATCCGAACTACGTCGTCTCTGAGCTTAAACGTAGGCAAGGCTCATCTTTGATTAACCCCCGAGACATCAAAATCTAAAAACATTCAAAAAATATCAAAATCCAAAAAAATCAAAAATCAAAAACATCGCAAAATCTAAAAACACCAAAAACAGCCTCAAAACACTTCAAAACGTCAAAAACATCCAAATATTTGAAAAAATCCATCCACCTCATTTCGCTTTCACCCGCAA